>APFE030608072.1:38226-97416 GCA_000404065.3 Pinus taeda | reverse complement strand
ATATTGGTGCACAAGTAATCTGATTGTCAGAGTTTAAGTTTTATCTCTGGTGTTGCTTTGGTGCCAGAAGGCATGAACAATATCCCAGTGGAGTGACATATGAAAACAAGAATCACTTCGCTACCAGCGAGCTTGGTGAGTATCTCAGTGGAGTTACATCTATCACCTCTCTCCACAGGAAGCCTTTATCTTCTTTCGCCTTATTCATTTTCCATTTTTTTTATTTTGAAAAGAACTATGCATAGGCACTTATTTATTTCAAAAGTAGAAGAGGGATCTCGACTTATTGAGAGCAGGAGAGGTTGCTCCTTCATAGAAGGATGTTATATATACATCTAAAATACGTGTTAAGGTTTTTCTCCCTCACCTTACGTTGCTTGAATAAGCTGACAAGGGTTAGCCCAAAAGAATCGATTAGAGTAAGTGGTACTAGTTAACAGTGCAAGCTTTTTGTTTTCACCAAGACTCACTCTGAACAAAATGTATTTTCCATCAAGGCATCATAGCGTGAAGACAAGAAGTTCTTCCTAAACACATTGGACAATAGCTAACTAGATGTTGATAGTTGTACAATTCCTCTTAGATTTTTCTAGCTTGTCTCGAGAGCCAAACACAGTTTGATGAGAGGCTAACCTACGGGTACAAGCAAGCAAAAAGAGAGAAAAGTGAAAAGTAGAAGTAAAGTGAGAGAAAAACAAGTAAGAAAAGTGATAAAACTAAATTGAGTAAGAAAACAAACAAACATGCAAACCAGAAGGCAAAGAAAAGAAAGAAGCAAAGATTACTCTTACTCCTATGCTAAATAGTGATGGGCCTAGACACGTGAAGTGATATTTCCAAGGTAGCCACTAATGCATTGGTTGGACGATTTTGGTGAAGGCATGGTTAATCTGTATGCAAACAAGTGAACAAGAATGATTTAACAATGAAGACCAACACACTTGAGTTCTAAAACATCCATAGAAAAGAAAAAAGTGAACGCACAAGACATACATTCTATGGACTTAACATGGCGTTGTGACACATTGCGTGTAGATGATAAGCATGCACACTCTCTCGATTGTGACAAACAAGAAGACATGAGAAACATAGGCAAATTGCGCCTTACAAGTGTGCTTGTTGTGTATTATTCCTCCAGTGCATGAGCGATGGGATCGTGTGATTTGAGTAGAGGAATCGAAATATGTGTGTTTGGTTGATCTTCAATGCATACAAATGAGTGATGAGGAGCATTAGGTGTTTCAAAAATTTGATGATCAGAAGTGGAACAAACCTCATGATAGCGAAGACCTAACAAAACCATTAGCCTAATCTAAAGTGCCTTGATAGCATGAGGGGTTTCCACTTTGTCAATAGATAGATCATCAGTGATCAGTGGCTTAGACAGATCAACAACGAGTAAATCAACATTGTGATCAAATGAAGATGTACAGAGGTAACGACAACCATGATCAGAGAATTCAGGATGTTCGTCGACATCCTCATGATTTGATGAATCATGCATAGGGGTAGATGAGAATAAAGGATGTTCACCCTTTGTGTTTTCATAAATGACAAATGGTAGATGGGATGGATTTTCATAGGAAGATGTGTCCTCTCTACAATGTAATGACAAGCTAAGATTCGGTGTGTCTTGTGAATGATTAGAAATAGAAACATCTAGAAATGAGTTTTCACAGGGAGAATCAAAAGTGACCGAATCACAAGGGATGTTAGGATAGAGTGGATGAGGCACGGATGGAAGGGAGTCATCCTTCACCATTGGTTCTTCTTTAGATTCCCGCACAAACTCATCATGAATGATAGTGAAGGTTGGTTGCACAACACCAACTCCATCAACAACTTGATCCTCATTCACAACAAGTGTGGAGTCTGAAATGGAAGAACACAAGATAGTCCAATCTGAAGGATCAATGGAATGTGGGGATGGAGGTTGGGGTAACAAGTCCATATGAAAACCAGTAGGCTTGTAAGCCAAATCTGATATCAAGAGCAGGTGGGGTAGGAGGCTATGACAGTTAAACAGATGTTCACGCACCTTCTCCTAGCTCGCACTGTGGAGCTAGAGTTGTTTGATGAGAAGAGGAGGACAGTCACTTGTGAAAGTGACCTCGTCCATATTAGATTTGGCATCTCTAACTCCGAGGTATGCTGGGAGGGGTTTGAATGATTCTAAGAATTGCAGATTTTCAAATATTATGTAAAGAAGATACTTAAATATTCCATCGAGAAATTCCAAATCAATTTCATCTTTAGGAAATCCCCATGTAAGATTACAAAAAGTGTGTGTGAAGTTGCTCAATGGATTCATCAGGTGCTTTCCTTAATTTCAGAATTTATTTATTGAGTGCTTGACAGTCAAAATGATGGAAAACACGATCTATCTATATGATCAATTGAGTGAGAGAGTGAATGGAATTCTCAGGCAGTGTGACACACCAATGTAGTGGGTGCCCTCGAAGTGTGTGTGCGAACAATGTGCACCTCATGTAATCTTCATGGATTTTATACTTTCGATATATAACTATTAAGGTCATTTTGTGTTCAAGCTAGGACATTCCGCCTTCACCTTGATATGTGAATTGTGAAAGGAGATTCCAGAGCTCCTCAAAGATTTCAAAGTAATTTCCATAAGACATACACTCTAGAGGAGGAATTTTGTAGTTAGTCATGATAAGTATGCATAGATTCAAAACAGATTGTGAGGACTCAACTTGTCATCTGACCCTCCTTCTAGCACCAGAAATGTTGATAGTGTTGGACTCGCCAACATTCATGGGATCTCCCCGGTATGAAGTCCCAACTAGACCTCACACCGTTTAGTGTAGGAGTCCCATCCAATATGATGGCTTGGTTTCCATTATCTTAAATATTTGTCTTAGCTCTTACTTGTTAGCACATGAGAGTGGTTTGATTTTGTCTTCAAACAACAAGGTTCACATGCTAGGTGAGTGCTTAGTGTCGCTTGTGTCAAGGTTCTTTCACTGTAGAGGGAGAGGGTGAGAGTGAGTCTCAAGTCGAAAGGGAATAGTCCCAACTCTGTTAGAGACATGCAAGACAACAAGACATGCACAACTTCTGGCTAGGTAGTCCACACGGATGCAGAAGTCAAAAACATAAGGTGAACATATAGCACATAAAACACACAGTGGAATAGTCCACATGAGTGTGATGGTCATTATAACAAGTTTATGAGAATGATTCTGTGGAGTGTCTGGCGAATATTCCACATAGGTGAGACAATGTTAACAACTCATACAACACATTTCCAATAGCATATGTACTAGAACAACCGAAATAGTTCAACTGTCTTAATACAGGCCAATGCAACATGCATTACCAGCGTCCAAAGAATAGTCTTACAAATGAATACAATACATGTGTGAAAATGTGTTGGCCTGTTAATAGTCTTATGAATTAAGCGAAAGTTCCAGACAAATTCATACACCATTACATCATTAACCCAAATAACAGGGAATTGGAACCACTGCTCGCTTCTCAAATAAAATACAACAGACTCTTAAGGCTATGTAGGAGGAGCCAAGGTGAAAATTCCTTTGCATGTACAAATAAGGGGTATGTATAGCCAAGGGTGAAGTTGACCCTTGTGACTATTCAAATTCCCTCATCACTGTTTCACATACATGAATCTTCAACTTTACATGACTCTTCAACTTTACCTATGGATCTCTTGGACTTCCATGTTACATTACATTGATCACAACAGTATGGCCCATTGTAGTGATGTGGCTGATATGACTCATGACATGACTCAACACAACAGTGCTGGTATGTTTATGCTGATGGTGGTGTCCATGTTGAGCCACAATTTTGTTGAGTGATGAGTGTGCTCTTGGTGTATCATAGCTTCACCTTCACATGGGAAGGTGTGCGAAGCCTCCAATTTTCTTGGCGTTCACTTGATAGTTCATGCATGCTCATGTGTCTCCTTCGCTTGCTACTTGGTACACTTCGCGTGTTCATCCATTCGTGAACAAGTCTCCTAGCAAGCACTCCTTGTTCATCTCATTCATCATCGTGTCATGTCTCATTCATGTACCTATATCTGCAATCACTCATGACGAGACAACATCAAATCTAGATATCTCATAGTCTACCATGATGCATCATATTTCGTTTTCTGGTGCAGGTGACCAGGAGAGGGGACAAGGATTTGAAAATACACAAAGCACATTTTAGGTTAGGATGCAGGTTGCGGGCATTGTCAAGGAAAATTGCACAAAGCTCACTCGAAGGCTGAGATGGGCAGTCCGGATCAGCAGTGATTGTTTGTAGGATATGGATTGACTGAAGGATAAATCTACACAAATTTTCCAGGGAGGTAGTGCAGGAAGTAGGGAGGAGATTGGCATTGAAAACTGCGCAGAACTAGGGGATTGGCTTGCAGGACATCTCTGTGCAGTTTCTAGGTTGAGCGGAATATCAGGCAACTCGAGGACAACCCATGAAAATTGCACAGTTTTCAAGAGGAGCAGCAGGTCAACTGACAGGGTGACTAGTTGACAGAACTATGAAAATTTCTGAGATAGTGCAGTGACAGGCACCGGGCCTCTGTCTTTCATATCTTCATAATTTCTTCAGTTAATGAGGCATGAATGTTGGCATATTCTGTGCATTTTTTTGGAGGAGTGAAGCCTGGGATCACTTCTCGGTGAAACTCTACGGCTGACTAGTGAGAAGCTTCATAGATTTGCTTGCGAGAAACACAGATTGAGATGGCTTGCTAAGAAACTTGTTGGTTGTTCTAGGCGTGTAGGTTTTAACCCTGTACAGAAATTACCTGCATATGAATTCTAAAACACATAAAATAAAAAATGTCAGAGCATAACACATAAAACACATATACACAGAGAGTTTCCCTAGATCCCAAAACTGGGAGTACCAGCTTGATTTTTCATTATGTTCCTTTCAATGTTATAATACATATTTATACATGCCGAAGCATCCAATACCATGGACCAAAAACCATCGCGTCCAAAAAACATGTGCAAAAATCTTGCACAAAACCATAGGTGGGTCCACCCAACCTAACATAGGGTCCAAAACCAAAATTTTCCAGGGCGCTGCCCCGGACCCCATAAAGTGGGGTTATGGGTATGCCTCAAACCCCCTATGAGTCCCCCCCACTACATAATTGGCGCAACGAAGGGGGGCATCGGCCCCCTCTAACCCCTCGGTTAAGTACATGGGCTAGTCGTGGAAAGAATATAACACAACCCAACAGGGTGACAGTTGGTCAAGTTGATTCTAGGATTTCATAACCTAGACTTCCTGGGAGGAAGCCTCAAGCTTTGTGCAATTCTTGGCAATAGTACATGATCACTGAGGGCTGAGACCGCATAGGGTAGCTCAACGAAGGTCCAACTGATGGAGGGTGATCTGGTCTACAGACTTTCAGAAATATGGCTAAGCGTGTGCACGAGTGAACTCATGAATACATCACTTTGTGAACACACCCCCAATCATGACTCAATGACAAGACACCTCAAACCAACAAGACAAGATATGCTCATTGTGACTGACTGTGGGGCTATCTAATGATGAAAGAAATAAGTGTGACAATTTGGATAGACCTTCGTATGAATGTGACAACACTTGAGTGACAATGCTTATAACATCACGTGTGAGTGTGATGGATTCTTACATAGCGAATACAACTCAAACACAACCTTCAACATCACCAGAACTAGGTCGTAATCATGACATAGAAATAAACATGCCGAAGACGAGAGTTGGTCAAACAAGTGAAAAGGAAGAAAGACATGTAGAATAAACACATAAAATGAATTTTCATGTTGGCGCACATGCATGTTACTGAGGACAGGATGTTATGACAATGACAAGTAGTCCTGTAAACTCAACTAAGAGGTGTACTTCAAAAGGTGTTCTTTACTTACCATACATACCCTCAAGATGATCATGCATCTGATGGAGTTTGCATGTGGTCTTGATCTCTTCGATTACCTGGTCTCTTGGTCCTTCTCCTCAACTCCTTGGGAGTGATCTCAGCATGTCACTTTTTCTTGTAGTCATTGAGTGATGATCAACACGGTTTCAGCGGGAAGTGACTTCTCCTAGGATGAGGCCATGGGAGGCCCATTTGCGTGGTTTCTACATGCAAGACTGACAGGAAAACCTAGAGAATACTACATAGTTTTGAGGCACAAGACACTGCTGCGGGATGGGGGGTCCTAGGAGAACATCTTTATGAACTTTCTGAGTCTAGTGCATCCTGACTTATTTGGGCATTTTTGGAGAGCAGTGTTGGCTGGGGTCTCTGCTGGTTGTGGGGTTTCAGCAGGCAAGGGAGGAAACTTGATGGTTGTAAAAGCAAAGCACATAGTTATGAGAAGATGGATGAGGCTAGGTTGCTCAAGAAAATGACTAAGTGTGAGATTAGTGAAACATACGTAAAAATTGATAGGAATTGACTGTGATCGCACACATACACTTAGTGAGACAACATAGACCATGTAGAATGCATAAGACATACTTTTCCTAAGGCAACAACCTTTGTGACAAGAGTGCATGAAGTGAGGGTGAAACATGTCTATGTGATGATGACCACTCATACACACACAATTCCCTTGAAGAAAAACAACACTCCTTTTGCATGACAAACAACAACCCCTATGCCCGATCATGACACATGGTGCATAAAGATGAGAACATGGAAAACTCTTTGGATCAAGGAGGGGAGATTGAAATTGTCATCTTACCAGTAAGTGACCAAGGATGATTGATCACAAGATCCAAGGTAGGCTCTGGAATTTGCATGCGACCTAAAATTTTGGAGGGTTGTTGTAGCCACTACAGCACCTTCCTGCATAAGGACTCCACCAAGTCCTCTTTTTCAAGCATTTGTACATACTACAAACTATCTTTTTGGATTTCCAATATATAACATTGGTTGATGTGTCAACAACTACTTAAGCTGCTCAAAACTGGCCTCACACTCCTCTGTCCATTCAAATTTCTTACCTTTCCTCTGCATTGATGTAATAGGATAAGGAATATGTGAAAAGTTCCTAATGAACGTCCTATAATATCCTGCCAACCCTGTGAAATATCTCACCTCATCCACATTTCTAGGAGCTACCTAAATCATGATGGCTATTAGCTTTTCTGGATCCACTGCTATGCCCTCCTTGGAAACAACATGTCCCAAGTAGTGTACCTTAGTCTGAAAGAAATTGTACTTGCTAAGATTAACATAAAACTAATGCTCTCTCAACAACCTCAACACTGCTGCTAAATGTTTGGCATGCTCTTTCTCATTTTTAGAATATACCAATGTGCCATCAATGAAAACAATAACAAACGTATCCAAATACAGATGCAACACACTATTCATCAAGCACATAAATGTAGTTGGAGTATTAGTCAAACCAAATGGATTTACAACAAACTCATAATGCCCATACTTGGTCTGAAAAGTTGTGTTATAAATGTCCTCTTCCTTGATGTGTACTTGATGATATCTTAACCTCAAGTCGATCTTAAAGAACATTGTTGCTCCCTTCATTTGATCAGAAAAATCATCAATCCTTTGTAATGTGTACTTGTTCTTGATGGTCACTTTGTTCAACTTCTTATAGTCAATGCACAATCTACGAGTACACTCTTTCTTCTTCACAAAAAATAACAGTGCACCCCCTAGTGATACACTTGGCCTAATGTATCCATTGTCCAACATTTCCTTCAAATGCAACTACAACTCTACCAACTCATGCGTGCTCATCCTGTAAGGTGCTTTTGATGTTGGAGCTTCCCCAAGCACTAACTCAATAGAAAAGTCTACATCCCTATGAGGTGGCAACTCTAAAATGTTATCAGGAAATGCATCCTAAAACTGTTGTAGAGCTGGGTACCTACTCAAAAAATATGCATCCTCAACTTCCTTACCTTTGTCACTATAAATATGTATGGAAAATAACACACACCTTTCCTGTGACTGTTGCTTTTCTTGCATAGTGTTCACCATCCTAACTTATGTGGATTTCTTCTTTCCCTGTAAGATTCTTGGTTCCCCATTATCATCTAGACACTCAATATCTTTTTCATAACAATCCACCTTGGTCCTATGAAGGTAGAACCAATCCATACCAAAAAACATAATGTATGATCCTAACGGTAATACATTCAAATTTGTTGTTGTAGGCATACCATTCAAATCAAATGCACAAGCTCTTACCCAATGATGAACACATTTACTTGTACGTACAGCCAAATGCACTAACCAAGATTATGCATCCAATTCTTTATTCTAACCACACTTATCCACCAAGTCAAGACTAACATAACTATAATTAGATCCAGGGTCAATCAAAATAGAAATAACTTGATCACAAAGCTTACCATCCATCTGAATGATAGATACTTGATGTCCTGCCTATTTGTTATCCAAAATTGCATAAATATGAGGAAGGCTCTGACCAACATCCTCAACAGTCTGTGCCTCCTGTGCACTATATATCTAAGGCATACCACCCTTATTCTATGGAGAATCTCTCTTAAGGTGCTCCTTAATGCATGTCCAACACTCCAACTGACCACTACCCTCACCTCTATGTTGTTATTGTGAGCCATGTCCCTATCTAGCTGCATTGAAACTATTTTATGGTGCCACATTTTCTTTCTCATCTGCATTCCGAGGCCTTGATTTTTTCGGCTGCCATTTACCTTTACCTTTGTATTTTCCTTTCCATCCTTGCTGAGATTCATTCTTATCATTTGACTGTTCATAGAAATTCTTCAGTTTCCCAATAACTTCCTCAAGTGACTAATGCTCATCATACTCAATCTAATCTCTAAATGCTAATGGAAATCCACTGACAAATCATTGAAATTTATTCTTCTCATATTTAATATATGGTACATTCCTCAATAGCTCCAGGAACTTAGTCATGTACTCTTCATCTGTCACTGATCCCATCTTTAGCTCATATAATTCTTTAGCCTTACTATCGTAGTACCTTTCTGACAAGTATTTCTTTTGGAAAAACCTCTTGAACTTGTGCCAACTTAAATAATATATCCTGATGTCTCTAACTCACTTCACATCTTCCCATCAGATGTCTTCTTTACCTCTCAGGCTAAAGATAACTATTCTGACCTTCATGTTTTCTGTGTACTCATGCAACTCAAAGAATTTGTTCATCTCAAGTATCCAAGACTTCGCATCTTCCAGCTTCTTCACATCTCAATCAAAAGTAGGTGGCTTTTATTTCTTAAACTCATATGAAAATTATCCCCTATCAATCCTTTTGTAAGGATGATAACGATGACGATCATGATGCCTATCAAAACCATAACTAGAATAATACTTATATCCATCACCTTTCCTATCTAGAGTATCCAACAATTTTTCATCTCTAACATTATCATCTATATCCAACCTATTACCACCATGAGACCTACGACCATATGCCCCATTAGTTATGTCCTTGTCTCTATGATTGATCTGAAGTGGAACTTGTCCCTGCAATTCTGACAAACTTTGAAGGAGTATAACATTAACCTCTGCTTGTTTCTCTTGTGCCTACATGATTTTGTCATTGTCTGCCTTACAACTCCTTATTTCTTCCTTCAAGCTTCTTAATGTTTCTACCAAATCAAAAGAGTGCCCAACACCACATTGCTCATTTGATTCATAGGGAGAGTCTCTGTAGTGTACTATCTTTCTAGTCATTTTGATCTCTTTCATGCAAAGAAGACTATGTCAGCTCAACCAAATCACAAAAAACCAATGTACCTTAGAAAACTTTCTGGAGGATATCTCATCTACAAGAACAACCAATTAAGGAACTGCATGTATAACATAATCATGACAAAATATATACATATAATACATAAGCACATAACTATATAATGATCAGGCTAGCTAGAGTCCAGTCATCAAATGCATGACCATGTCAACTACATGTACCATGACCTCATGCATGTCAACACAACCATACCAATGTACACTGACAATACACAAGCATAAACAACATGTAACCAATCATACACTCATGACAACATACTTCATAACAACAACATCCTCTTTCACATGGCGACATCACTACAACCATGACTGACACCATGCATATGTAATAAACACATAAACCACAAGGATGATTAACATAGGTAAAAATGACATGAATGCATGACCAACACACCTGCCATCTAATCTGAGGGGTGAACCATGCTCTGATAGCACTCTGTAACACCCTCCTCCCACATCTACCCAAGTTCCCATCCAACCAGGGTGAACATGTGACGAGAAGCTACTATGATTGGATTCAACCTCCTATGTGACCTTAAGGAAGTGGAATTGACATAAACACAAACATACAAACCTTCCACAACAGCTACAGGACTCCCAAGAACCATCCCAACCACTCAGGTAGCTAACCCGTAGGTACCATTGAGGTTTTAGACCACTTTTCCCCTAGACTCTCTCATGATATGGACCTGACATTGTCCAAGAGGCTCTCGACACTCTTATGACAAGGCATGCCAGCATTTAGGAATATTTTTCTCAGTTTTGTACTAGCGTCCCTGAGATTTAAGCCATTTTTTCAAGCCCACAACCTAGGTCACTGCCAAGAATTGAATGATACCTTTCGAACAAAAAGATAACAAGGAAACAATGATGCAAATGAAAATACTTGAACAAGCCCTTAACTAGACCCCTACTAGCCATGACAGACATTTCATCAAACATATCACAAATATGTAATATACAGGTGTAAACAACATATTTAAGCATAGGGATCTCATACTTATTTGAGAATTGCTAAGAAGCATTATTCCCTTATATCATTTTATGCATTATCATCTATTAGATCATAGATATATTGTTAATTCATTTAAAAGTAAAAGCATGGTGAGAGGCATACATAGCCATTGTTATAAAACATATACATAACAAGTACAATATCAAGAGAAATACTAAGGAAATAACAACCATATGATCCACATAGAAACCAGTATAATACTCATAGAAATACAAGGAGAAATAATCGCATATTAATGATGCAAAATCCAAACTTGAGATGGTACTACTACTTTCTACCCAACCATTGAATGACTGAGCCAAATCTCTCTTTGGCGATTCACCCCCATACCATATTCCAATCATGAATGTGGGACTCAAACCAAAAGAACCAACCAGGGCATCTCGAGGCTAAACCACCCCACCCTCATCAATAGAAACTAGGATTTACTATAGTCCATCTCCAATCACTAGGCCAACAAAAAAAACATGTAATAAAAAGCTTTCCCATGATATCAACCTTATCACTATGCCAAACAAGCATGGATTCCATCGGAATCCTCCACCTACACAGTGAGGAATTTTTCCATCTCTTAGTCTCTCAAGCTTTACTGCAATCCACATTGGATTACTAGGCCCTAAACCGAGACCCGCTCTCCAAGATTTACTACATATCCCAACCTAGGATTACTAAGACCAATGAAGAGAAATCCACCTCTTGGATTTACCATATATCCTACCAATCACTAACAAGGATTCCTAGGCCCACTGAGGTAACACAACCTTGGATTTACCACAACCCATAGTCTAGCTCACGGGTTACTAGGCTAGTGGTTTTACTGTGGTCCACAGTCCGGCTCACGGACCAATACGCATGTGTTCTACCATTCAGAGATCCACCTCTCTCATATTCAAATCCATCCACCAACCGAGGTCAACTAAAACATGAGCACCCCATCACAGAATAGCTATTTGGAAAAGGAAAGGCTAGGCTAAAAACATTGTCACACGTAGCAAAGCCCATGCCATAATAGCGAAATAACCACATGCAATACCATGCATGCCAAATCTAGCAAGGAAAACACACATGAAAATAAAGACTTGCAAAGAATATTGTTGTAACTACTTGATCCTGCTCTTCCTTGATTGATCCTTCCTTCCTCTTTCCTTCTTTGCCTTTCTT
Organism: Pinus taeda; assembly: GCA_000404065.3. Taxonomy (NCBI): domain Eukaryota; kingdom Viridiplantae; phylum Streptophyta; class Pinopsida; order Pinales; family Pinaceae; genus Pinus; species Pinus taeda. The sequence goes on along the minus strand of APFE030608072.1, from coordinate 85,453 downwards.
GATCCAATGCCAAAGTGCTCCAAGAAAAATCCAAGTGTCCAAGAGTGAGCGAGAGAGAGAGAATAATGAGAGATCTCCAAAACTAAATTGGAAAAAGGTTACAAACTGACCTCAAAAGCATTTTTATGAATTAGACCTCTATTTTCTTCATTTCCTATTATTTTCCTTCATTTTTCTCCTCACATGCAACCTATGACCTTTCACCTTCTTTTTGTCCTAATTTCCATTATTTTCATAAATAAATGTTCCAAAAATTCCATGTTGCCTTTCCCATTGCCTTTTTCAATTTCCTTAGCCATTATAAATCGAATGAACACCCACTAGGATGTCTTGCCCAACAAAAATCTTGGAATAAGTTTCCCATCAACTGTGGTCATAAATTTTTCCTTTATTAACTTTTATTACATCGAATTTTCAATAGGGTTGTTACATCCTCCTCAATGTGGACTCTAATTATTGGTTTCTTATCATTTTTAAGGAACACAGTCTTAACATTGCCTGAATTACTATTGGTGGGCTGGTTGCAGGTGTATGCTGATAATCGTTCAAAACTAGAAATGATTTCTTCAAGTTCGGGTGGAACTTCCTCTGAAGTTTTCTTTGGAGTATTAGTCATCAACCTCCAAATTTAACTATTCTGCTAAAATAGAAAACTATTTAATTTACTTGATATATGGCAAAACTTTAATTTTTTCACGGAACCAAAAGGAATTAAAACCCCAGTACATAACCTTATCGCGTCTGCCACTCCACAAACCTTTAGCACATGAAATCTCTACCATTGATCTCATTCCTCAATCCGACGGTTATCGCGTCACCTGCTCACCAACTAGCTTGGCCAATCCCCATCGTCGATCAATCCCACTTGATCCAATAGTAATCGCGTAATCTCGCATGGATTCTTGCACACCTGATATTATCAGGTTGAGGGAGTGCGAGAAAACTAGTTTTCTCATGCTACGTGTCAACTGTTAAGGGTAATCGCATGAATTTGCAAAATACCACTTACCACTTTGAGACCGAGCGAGATATTGCTTATGCCTATGAAGACTGCTCTTCTATTCTAGTTAATGTTTGTGCTTGCTGGCATGCGATAACCATTAGATCTCTCCGATCAGACGATTCAGATTTTTTCTTGGGTTTCTCGAGAATTTATCAGGTTTCCTCACTAGAATTAGAACCTCCACCAAGTTTAGAATGTCTCTAAATTATTTAAATACATAGTGAGTGAAGATTTAGATGCTACAACATAATATTATACAAAATGCAAAAAAGCTCAGAAATATTTTGAAGGAAATTAAAGCCTCTGGGATTTGACCATTCATGCACAATATTCACAGAGATACAAAGAAATTCCAATTTTTTACATTCCAATCCTTCTCAGCCAAAATCTAGCCAAAATCCAGCCAAAATCCATCTAAATTCCCTTCTACTAATTCAAAACTTACATAAATACCTACTCATACAACAATTAGATCCTAAATCAATGGATTGAATCTACCTAATCCTAGATAATATCTAATATGCATGATATTCTCTTCAAGAATACTTGAATTAATTACAAGATAATTCAAATCCCTGAATTCTAGGTCAAATCCTATCTAGAAAGCTTTGTAAAGTGACAACTAAAGGATCCCACTCCTTTGCTTGTAATTTTTTTTTTGTATTTTTGGAATAAAATTCGAAGTCTTTGTCTTCAAGCCTCATGCTCCTACATTAGACTCCTGAGGACAAAATTCTTCATGGGCTCCTGTCCATTAGCTCTTCTATAGAACTGCCCAAATTTTGTAGTATGGCATCTGTCATCCAGGTAGCATCAACAATTGGTTGATCCTTCCACTTGATCAAATACTGAAAATACTCCTATCCTCTTGTCTTTTTAAACAATATCTTATCTAAAATATTTTTTGGCTGCAATGCCTTTGCTGTAGGTAACTATTTTACCCAATCAACCTCTTGTTCTTCCTTATCTTCTGTTGTATCATCTGCATTTCTATTTTCATACATGTACAAAGAAGCAACATTAAAAATTGGAGATATTCCAATGTGAGGGGGTCGTTCAATTTCATATGCATTTGCTGAAAATTTCCTCAAGATTCTGCATGGTCCAAATTTCTTAAATTTTAACTTGTTATACTCCCTTTCTAGAAATCTTTCCTTCCTCAGGTGTGCTAAAACCAAATCTCCAACCTCAAAATCAACTTCTCTCTTCTTCAAATCCGCCCTGCTCTTGTACTTTATGTTGCTATACTATAACTGTTGTTTTACCTGTTCATGTATTACTTGAATCTCTAAAGCAAAATCTTCTCCTTTAGCACCTCTCATTTCCACTTTTCCCAAGTCTCTTAATTTAGATAGTCCTCTTGGGTGCATTCCATAAACTATATGGAATGGAATCTACCCTGTACTCCTGTTAGGAGAATCATAATAAGCATATTCAACCTATGCCAAAATTTGATCCCACTGTTTTGGATGTTCACCTCCAAGACTTCTCAAAAGATTACCCAAGCTTTTGTTTACAACTTCAGTCTATGCATCAGTCTGAGGTTGATGAGATGAACTGAAACTCAGTTTAGTACCAAGTTTCTTCCACAAGGTTCTCTAGAAATGACCAACAAATATGGTGTCTCTATCTGAAACAATGATCTTAGGTAACCCATGCAACCTTACAATCTCCTTAAAAAACATATTAGCAACATGATTAGCATCACTGGTTATATAACATGGAATAAAATGTGCCATTTTAGAAAATATGTCAACTGTAACATAAATTGAATCATTTCATCTTTGAGTTTTTGGTAAACCCAAAACAAAATCCATACTTACCATATCCCAAGGTCTATCTGGAATAGGTAATGAAACATACAAACTTGTGTTTTGGCTCCTTCCCTTTGCATATTGACAGACTTTACAATTTTTTACATACTTCTTCACTTCAGATCTCATGTTCGTCCAGAAATAAAACCGATTCAACTGTTCATAAGTCTTTTCTACTCCAAAATGTCCTCCAAGTCCACCACTATGTTTCTCCTTGCTAAAATTTTCCCTCATAGAGCAAATTGGTATGCACAACTGATTTCTTTTAAACAACAATCCTTCCTACAAGAAAAAATCCAGCCACTTACTTCTGTCTAACAAAACATTATTTTACAAGCTTCAAATGCCTCTTTAAAATCTAAATGTTTCTCATATAATTCTTTAAGAAAATCAAAACCCAACACTTGAATTTGACTTTCCTGAACTAGAATACTTTTTCTGCTTAAGGCATTTGCTACCTTGTTTGATTGGCCATTTATATGTTTTAATACAAAATTAAAACTTTGAAGATATTCTACCCATTTTACATGTTTCTCATTAAGCTTTGGCTGTTGCATAATGTACTGTAATGCATGATTGTCTGGATAAAGTATAAACTCCTTAGACATCAAGTAATGTCTCCACCTTTTCAATGACTACACAATTGCATAAAATTCCTTATCATAAGAAGAATATTTCTTCTATGATTCATTCAGTTTTTCACCGAAATAAGCTATAGGTCTGTCCTGCTAACTTAAAAAAACACCAATAGCTTCCCCACTAGCATCACATTTCTCTTGAAAAGGTTTACTAAAATTAGGAAAAATTAAAATAGGTTTTTTCAGTGATCTTTCTCTTCAACAACTGGAAGTTCTTTTATGCTACAACACTCCATTAAATGATTGTTTATCCTTCTTTATAGTGTCAGTAAAAGAAGCATTGATCTTACTAAATTTCCTTATGAATTTTCTATAAAAACTAGAAAGACCATGGAAACTTCTTACCTCAAAACATTTTTCGGTGAAGGCCACTCTATGATTGCATTTATCTCCTCTAGATCCATCTTTAATACATCAGCAGAAACAACAAAGCCCAAATATACCAACTCTTCCTTCATGAATGAACATTTCTTTAAATTTAGCAGTAACTTTTCTTGTTTCAGCTTCTGTGACATAACTCAGATGTCTCATATGTTCCTCTTTAGATCTGTTGTAAACTAATATATCATCTAGATATACTATTATAAATTTACCAATAAATTCTTTCAGCGGTTCATACTTAGGCTTCATAAATGTACTAGGATCATTTGATAACCCAAAAGGCATTACCATCCATTCATACAGTCCTTCATTTGTTTTAAAAGTAGTTTTCAATTCATCACCTTATCTAATCCTTATTTTATGATACCCACTTCTTAAATCTAGCATTGTAAAATATCTTGCTCCACTTAAACAATCCATCAAGTCTTCAATTCTAGGTAAAGGAAATCTATACCTGATTGTTATTTTGTTGATTTCTCTTGAATCAATGCACATTCTCTAGCCTCCATCTTCCTTTGGACTCAACACTATTGGCACTACACAAGGACTCAAACTCCCTCTAATCAGTCCTTTATCTAACAATTCCTAAACCTATTTTATGATTTCTTCATTTTTTCTGGGAGTCATCCAATAAGCTACTTTATTTAGAAAATTTTCCCTTGGAATCAAATCTATATGATGACTGATTTTTCTAATGGGTGGTAACTCATTAGGCAAATCATCTGCAATGATATCATGATAATTTTCTAGCATCTCTTGAATTTCAATTGGAAAATCAAAAATTTTAGTGGAAGTAATTATTACCTTGGGTTTGCAAATCAATGCAAAATTTACCTCATTCTCTTCAATCTACTGCAAGTATTCTTTTCTACTCAGCAATAGACTCTTTGGATCAGATTTTCTTGATGCATCCTCTTCTTCCATAGGCAACAATGCATGATTAACACCATTTTTACCAAATTTGTATGTGTTCTTTCTCCCATCATGCATAACTCCTCTGTCATACTACCAAGGTCTTCCCAGAAATATGTGACACACATCCATAGGTATCGCATCACACAAAATTTTGTCTTTGTATCTGCTCAACTGCAACTCTACTTCACACTATCATTCACTAACAACTGATGTCCTTTTTGAAGACATGACACCTTGTAAGGTGTTGGATGTTTCTTTGTATTTAATTTCAACTTTTCCACCACTTCTGTAGAGACCAAATCATCGGTGTTTCCACTATCAATTACCATTTGACAATATTTTCCTTGAACCTTGCACACAGTCCTGAACAAAGTCTTTCCCTGTGGTGGTTCAACAACTTCCTTTGTTGGCTTTAACAAAACTTTGTTAACTACCAAAGATTCTCCTTTCTCTTGTACATTTTCTTCTTCTCGCACCTTTACTACTTCCTCTTCAGTCTGAGCAACAATTACATTTCTCTGATTTGTCCCTGCGTTTTCTGGGCACTAATAGGCTCGGTGTCCCAACTTGTTACATATGTAACATCTGATTTCTCTTCCTCTACCTCTGCGTCCTCTTCTTCTGAAAAAACTCCTTCTACCACTTGCATCACCTTTTGTGGGTGTATGCTGATTCGAGCTACTACTAGCTCCATCTCTAGGTGATGTAAATCTTCCTTTACCCCATTGACTTCCTCTTCTTTGGAAAGTACCTCTACTTCTCACAAATTTCTTCCTCATGAGTTTTCCTTTAGCCATCAATTCCATCTGATAAACCTCTTCTACTGTTTTAGGAGACATCACACTTATCTCATCTTGGATCTCCATTCTAAGTCCATTTATATATCTTGCAACCTTCTCATCTGTATCTTGAATTTGTCCAGCTCTTATGCTCACTTTGTAAAATTCATCTGCGTATTATTTCACTGTCAAAGACCTTTGTCTAAGATTTTGTATCTGTCTAAATAATGACAGTTGATAATCACTTGGAAAAAACTTACCTCTCAACTTTGCCACCATACTGTTCCACTTTTTAATTGGCTGCTTACCAAGTCTCCTTCTTTCTGCCTACACTCCATCCCACCAAAGTGTTGCATGTCCTTTCAATTTTGTGACATCAAATTTCACTCTCTTTCCTTCTTCCATCTCTTCATAATCAAATAATTTATCCATGTCATTCATCCAGTCTATCAAATCCTCAGGGTTTAAACCTCCTGTATAAATTGAACCCTCAAGTCTCGGTTTAGATGTGGATCCCAACACTGATTTAAAGAATCTCATTTTAGGAGTAACTTCTATAGGTTCCTCTTCTTTTGTAGCTTTAGGTTCAGGCTCACTGACATCTCCAACACCTGCATCTCCTTGATTTCCCATTTCCACTACTTCTAATCTAGCTTGCATCTGTTGCATAGCTTCCAACACTTCAGCATTTGCAACTGGTCTTCCTCTTCTTTGACCACCACCACATCTTCCTCCAACTTTGAAAGCCATGTTGGATTTCTTTTTTTGATCTTTGAGATCCTACTTAGTGTCAGTAAGCTGCTCTAATACCACTAATGGTGGGCCAGTTGTAGGTGTATGTTGATAATTGTTCGAAACTAGAAATGATTTCTTCAAGTTTGGTTGGAACTTCATCTTGGGTTTTCCTTGGAGTATCAGTCATCAACCTCCAAATTTAATTATTTTGCTAAAATAGCAAAACTATTTAATTTACCTGATATATGGAAAAATTTTATTTTTTCATGGAACCAAAAGGAATTAAAACCCCAGTACATAACCTTATCGCATCCACCACTCCACAAACCTTTAGCACATCAAATCTCCATCGTCGATCTCATTCCTCAATCCGACGGTTATTGCATCACTCACTCGCCAACTAGCTTGGCTGATCCCCACCATCGATTAATCATAATTGATCCAATGACTATCGTGTAATCTCGCGTGGATTCTTACATGATCGATATCAGGTCGAGGGTGCACGAGAAAAGTAGTTTTCTCGTGCTACGCATCAAGCGTTAAGGGTAATCGCGTGAATTTGCAAAATACCACTTACCACTTTGAGACCGCGCGAGATACTGCTTACGCCTACGAAGACCACTCTTCTATTCTGATTAACGTCTGCGCTTGTTGGCACGTCATAACAATTAGATTTGTTGGATCTATTTGATCGGACGATTCAGATCTTTTCCTAGGTTTCTCTCGAATTTATCAGGTTTCCTCGCTAGACTTAGCACCTCCGCCAAGTTTAATCTGTCTCTAAATCATTTAAATACATAGTGAGTGAAGATTTAGATGTGACAACACAAGATTATATAAAACTCAACAAAACTCAGAAATATTTTGAAGGAAATTAAAACCTTTGGGATTTGACCATTCATGCACAATATTCATAGAGATATAGAGAAATTCTAAATTTTTACATTCCAATCCTTCTCAGTGAAAATCCAGCTAAAATCTGTCAAAATCCCCTATCACTAGTTCAAAACTTACATAAATAACGGATCATACAACAATCAGATCCTAAATCAATGGATCAAATCTGCCTAATCCTATATAATATCAAATCTGCATGATATTCTCTTCAAGAATCTCCACTAGGTTTAATTACTTGAATTAATTACAAGATAATTCAAATCCCTAACTTCTAGCTCAAATCCTATCCAGAAAGCTTTGTAAAGTGATAGCTAAAGGATCCCACTCTTTTTCTTGTAATTTTTTTTTGTATTTTTGGAATAAAATTCAGAGTCTTTTGTCTTCAAGCCTCATGCTCCTGCATCAACAACTCCCAAACCAACAAGCATCTCATACTTCTTTAACTCTTTTTCCCAAATTTTCTTATTTGTAAGAAAAAGGGGAAATATATTATCACACTAAGATTGATTGTGTTCAATGTCATGATAAAAATAACATGTGAAAGGAGGTTGATAGTTGTCAATTTTTTGAACTCAAGAGGAGGAACCAAGACCAACTCAATTTCTCTAGAATACCTCCTCTTAAGTTGATCTCAACATGTATTGAATCACACCTATAAGTAACCTTCGAATCCAAATTGGATGCAATTGGAAAAATTACCAATCTTTTCACCTAGGGCCATTAAAAAGTCTCGAGTCTAGAAGATGATAGGGAGATTGAGAAAAATAAAAAATAAATTTTACATATAAACAGGCTCCTGCACCAGATCAAAATACATACTCCATTTTTGCATAATATACTTCGATGACTTCCAAATCCATAAATGGGAAAAAATAATATCACAATACCATTATGAGATGAAATTAAAGTAGATCCAACCCTAAGCTAGAAAACAAAAAACCAACAAATAAGCCAAAACAGGATTGTATGAATTCTCCAACAAAGATTTCAAGGATCCCCTATTGATTAATTTTTCATAGAAGTGACTAACCAAGGTACTGATGATGATATGCATGAGTACCTCCAAGCTAATAACCTAACCAAACACCATTATAACCATCATCAACTTAGCTTTGATACACATTTTCTTCCTCTCTAAAAGTTGTTGCACTTCCCTTGCTTGCCAAAATGAATAACCATAGACTTAGGCACATTGGGGTTCTGAGAATGAGCTACAAGAATAAAGGGGTGAGGAGTGATAAATACAATGGATTAATGTTCAATCAAATCCTCTTCCATATTTTAATACAACTTGCACATGAATGAGGGTTGGGAATTTACCTCATGTTGTATTCCATGTTATTGATTTGGTGAAGGATCGGGAGGAAGGCCAACAAGAACCCTAAAATAGATCGAGCACGTGGACACAACTCCTCAAAATTTAATCTTTCATAATCCAATGGAAAACATAATATCTTGTTGAAATATATATTGTCTCTACAGTCCACCATCTCTTCCTCCATTATGAGATGACAACCTTGTTAGCTCCGCTACATACTTCAACATTTGGAGGACCAAATACTAGCTCGGCCATGTGTTTATGTGGAAAGGGAGCTCACAACAGTCATTTACCTTCTTCTCCTTTAGCTTCCTCATACTCTCTTAGCCCTTTGTATCTTTGTTTTTCCTCCAAAACCCTAAACAAACTCGTTTTCCCTCAGGTCCCCAGGTGCAAAGTTAAACCCATGAGACTGTGATTGTGTGACCATGTGATTTTCATAAGCCCTTTTCCCTCATTGCTATCGCAAATTGCATCCATGTGTGCGTAAAGGCCCAAACCCCTTGTCTTCTACTGATGTGATATTGCGATACCTCTTGCCAATAGATCTCCATCGTCCATTCATTCGATCCAACGATATCCGCTTCCCCCGCTTCCAAAACATAGCCACACATTAACTCGCGATCAGAGCGGTTTTGGTCTCATCACATCTGCCACGCATCGCCCGATAACTCACATCACTTGGTTGTGTATGATTACCACCCCAACCTCCAATAGAGGTTCGAGCAATACCGCTTACCACTTAAGCTCGCTTTCCCCGCCCGATAAACTCCCTTCATCTTCTGCGCCTAGCAACCGTTGGATCTACCTGCCAGAGATCCAACAGCCTATGATCACCCTACTCTCATATCTCCCGATATCTTCTGCAAACCGATCTCCGCTATCCATTTGTGAGATCCAACGGCTCACAACCATTTCACCTCTGTTTCCTTTTGACACCTCCCTCAGAGAAATCGCTGCCATCTTACCATTGGATCCAATGGCTAGTTTCATGTCTCTATTTAGTTCGTCCACCCGCCATGAAGTCCAAGCTCCTTAACTACTCTGTGCACCCAAAGGATGAGCATAACCAGTTCCTGGTACCATTCGTAGCATATCCTCAACCACCTCATTCAAATGACAGTATGGTAGAGAAAGAAAGGACAAGTCTCGAGTAGATAAATGCATTTATGAATTTCATCCATATGACACTCCACCTATTCGAGAAGGACAGCAGAGCATCCAAAATGATCAAATTAATTCACTGAAGCAGGCTAATTGTACCAAAGACTCCATCAGACAGTTAAAGCGGTTGGTGGTCAATTATGACCCCTCCATGCCTAGAATAGCAAAATATCTTTGTAATGAAACTCTATATATACCCAGAAACAAGATGTAATCGGGGTTGATGGTTATAGTTTTGATGTAAGTTTCAACTTCTGGAGACGGTAACTACTTTGATACTTGCAGCATCTCGTCTTCATTTTCAGCTAATATAAGCTTCTTTTGCTATTAATTGCTCACTTTTCATTTCTACTTTGTTCTAGATTGTGCTTGTTATGAATTTGTTCATGTGCTCTTGATATTTAGCATTAGAGGGGCTGTCATCCCACCTCTGTGTTGAAGTCTAGTATGTATCATTGAATGTGTTATGCAGGTTTTTGTTTACTTAGTTCTAGAGAGCTGTCATCCTATATGTGCATTAGGAAATACATTTGCAGACCTTTTTACTGGTTGTAGCTAGCCATCACATGGTCTTGTGCATCTGCTGGTGTGGTCAGTATTCTCCATGTTCACCTATTCCTTAAACTGTGAGTAATTGGTGGTCTAAAGCCTTATAGTCTGGGGGTGTTCACCCATGTCTGGAGTTAAGCATAGTAAAAGTGGTTATCTGGCTTGGACAAGCATCATTTCTTCCACTCATCCATTTCCAATGTTTAGTTGAGTTTTGTAATGTTCCTGAGCATCTCCGAGATACAACCTAGGAGAGTTTCTTGGGGTGATAACATTAATTGGCACCGTTTCCAGGGAGAGGAGGTCGAAGCTCAGCTTCCCTCGAAGATGAAACAGTTCCAAGCTTTGATGACATACAAGTATTGGACACATATTATGGTTGTAATCATCTATCTGGCAACTCCACTGGAGGAATACCAACCTTTGGCGACTCCAAATTGATGTTCTGGCTCAGTTTGTGAGACATACTCGAATAAATCCTCAAAAATCACCAGCTGGACCAATGTCTGACCCTGAGAAGATCACTAAGCAGAAGAAAACTTCACGGAAAGGAGCATCAGGATCAGGTAAGCCTGGAAAGTCCCATGTATCTCTACTAGTGTAGAAATACCTTCAGAGGTTCAAAGAGCTCCTATTCATTCAGTTCCCTTTTGGATCTTAGTCCAAAGAAATCATCCCATATTGTACATCTTTTTCCTCTGTCTCTGTCATCTACTTCATTAATTCATACCAATCAGTCTACCAATATCCTTTCATGTACCCCAGTCATGGCAGGTTATCAAGCCCCTACAAAGATAGAAAGAATCATTGCTGCTAGGTATGGACCCTTGGTCTTGCCTGTCCATTTGAATGCCATGCCTATAGGAGATTATGAGGAAAATATGCCCAAGTTTACTGGTAAAGAAGGAGTAACGGCTGAAAGCACCTTGAATCTTTTTATAGCTATGCTGACAACCTGGATATCAATGAACAACATGTGTGGATGAGGGCTTTTGTCCAAAGCCTAGATGGGGAGGCTAGAAAATGGTTTGGAGAATTACCCCCTAGGTCTATTGCAAACACTGAGGCTTAGATGATGTGCTCCTAAAGCACTGGGGGGATAAGAAGGATCTGCTCTTTTATTATACTGAGTTTGGGAACTTGCAAAGGGAGAATGGTGAGCTGCTGCCTGATTTCAACTTCAGATTTAACTATATGTACAATAGAATACCAGCTGAGGTCAAACCCACCCCTACTTCTGCTATGATCACTTATGCCAATGCCTTTGATTCTCATTTCTTCCTGCTGCTAAGAGAAGGAAGATGTACTTCTTTGGCTGATATGCAAGATGCAACCTTTGAAGTAGAATCAAGCATTTTAGCTGCAGAAAGACTCGAAGGAGATGTTGAAAGGAGAAGATAGGGAGGAGGGCTCTCATTATCCTCATATCCTAAGATAGATAAATTGGCTAGGATGATAGAGTCCTTACCCTCTGAAGTTTCCAGATTAAAGGCTAAGTAGCATTCTAAGGAAGCAGGAGCTCCTAGTGCCTTTCTCTTCCAAAGCAAAATCCATATAGAGGAGCACAGGAGCAGCTGTAGATTTTGCAGACAAGCAAAGATGCAAGCAAAGACAAAATGATGAAGACCCTTTTTCAGAATATAGTCATGGGAGAAGAGCAGTATGAAGAAGAGGAGGAGGTTCATGGTTTGGAAGATAAGGGAAATTCCCCCTTCTTAACCAGAGCTACCTATGAAGAAGCATTATCCAAAGTCATTTCTCATCAGTTTGTCGTACCTGCAGAACAACAAGCTTATCAGCAGGGGTAGATAGCAGCAAATCCTATGATCCTCGAAGAGTCTGAGCCTAAACCCGGCCCATCTTTTGATGACTATGCAGATCTACAAATTCACCAGCCTGCTATTATCCCCAGCACAGTGATCAAAAAGGGAGAGGAAAGCTCCCCATCATCTTTTGTCCCTCTATCTGCTCAAGTGACAATCCCTCACAGTTGCCCACTAGGCACTGAGGCAGGCCATAACTCAATGCCCAAGGCTGATACTAATCATCTTAGTCTTGATGTTCTTATGTCTTCCCACATGGCCTCCACACAGATTGAAAGGGCAGCTTGCCTGATGACAGAGGAAGAGGGTGCATAGTTTTGGGACTCCTCCTTGGATGTGGACTATTCTAAGAAAAATGAAGGAGTAGATGATGTCTCTGTGTCCCCCGCACAAGAATACATTGGTTGACCATTCATATTAGTTGTGCAGGCCACAAATGACACAGAGAAGTACACAACAACCATGGTTATTCAGCAGGTGTACAAAGGCTCCCCTGAAGAACATCCAAGGATGAGAGTATACAAAAAGGGGATAAAATTTGATCCATTTCTACGAGATAAGGTCAAATGCCCTAAACTCTTTGAGGTAGAGGATCAAATCAACCCAATTTTGTAGATCTATGATGAATGGGACAAGAGGAGGAGAAACAGTTTTGATGGTCGAGCATATGGCTAGTTTTTGAAGATTTATGTTGTTTAAGGTTTTCGGGCCTTAATGATTGTAAGCATGTTCTTTTATAGGTTTTAGCCTAGACTTAATTAGACTCCATGCCCAATGGAATACTAGGCAAGTTTTTTAATCTTGTTTTGTATGAAGGCATTGGTCTATAGTTCTTGAGATCTCACAGGGAGGATCTCATCCCCAGAAGGAGCTAGTGTTAGCTCCGCTACATACTTCAGCATTTGGAGGACCAAATGCTAGCTCGATTGTGTGTTTATGCTGAAAGGGAGCTCGCAGCAGTCATTTAGCTTCTTCTCCTTTAGCTTCCTCATACTCTCTTAACCCTCTGTATCTTTGTTTTTCGTCCAAAACCCTGTACAAACTCGCTTTCCCTCAAGTCCCCGGGTGCAAAGTTAAACCCATGAGACCATGATCGTGTGACCATGCGCTTTTCATAAGCCCTTTTCCCTCATCGCTATCGCAAATCAAATCCATGTGTGTGTAAAGGCCCAAACCCCTTGTCTTTCGCCGATGCAATATTGCGATACCTCCTACCGACAGATCTTCGTCGTCCATTCATTTGATCCAATGATATCTGCTTCCCCCACTGCCACCCCCACTGCCAAAACATAGCCGCACATTAACTCGTGATCAGAGTGGTTTTGGTCCCATCATATACACCACACGTCCCCTGATAACTCACATCGCTTGGTTGTGTACGATTACTGCCCCAACCTCCGATAGTGGTGCAAGCAATACTGCTTACCGCTTCAGCTCACTTTCCCCGCCGAATAAACTACATGAATCTTCCGCGCCCGGTGACCGTTAGATCTACCTACCCGAGATCCAATGGCGTGTGATCACCCTGCTCTCATATCTCCCAATATCTTCTGCAAACCAATCTCTGTCGTCCATCTGTGAGATCCAACGGCTCACAACCATTTTGCCTCTGTTTCCTCTCGACACCTCCCTCAGAGAAATCTTTTCCATTCGGTCGTTTGATCTAATGGCTAGTTTTGTGTCTCTATTCAGTTCGTCCAACCGCCACGAAGTCCAAGCTCCTTAACTTCTCTGTGCACCCAAAGGATGAGCATAACTAGTTCCCAGTACCGTTCGTAGCAGATCCTCAACCACCTCATTCAAAGGACAGTATGGCCGAGAAATAAAGGACAAGCCTTGAGTAGTTAAATGCATTTATCAATTATGGAATTTCATCCATACGACACTCCACATGTTCGAGAAGGACAACAAAGCATCCGAAAAGATCAAATTCGTTCACTAAAGCAAGCTAATTGTACCAAAGACTCCATCAGACAGTTAAAGTGGTTGGTGGTCAATTATGAACCCTCCACACCTAGAATAGAAAAATATTTTTGTAATGAAACTCTATATATACCCAGAAACAAGATGTAATCGGGGTTGATGGTTGTAGTTTTGATGTAAGGTTCAACTTCTGGAGACTGTAACTACTTTGATACTTGCAGTGTATGGTCTTCATTTTCAGCTAATACAAGCTTCTTTTGTTATTAATTACTCAATTTCCATTTCTACTCTATTCTAGGTTATGTCTGTTATGCATTTCTTCATGTGCTCTTGATATTTAGCATTAGAGGGGTTGTCATCCCACCTCTATGTTGAAGTCTAGTATGTATCATTGAATGTGTTATGCAGGTTTCTGTTTACTTAGTGTCAGAGAGTTGTCATCTTGTCTGTGCATTAGGAAATAGATTTGCAGACTTTTTTACTGGTTGCAGCCGGCCATCACATGGTCTTGTGCATCTGCTGGTGTGGTCATTATTCTCCATGTTCACCTTTTCCTAAAACTGTGAGTAATTGGTGGTCTAAAGCCTTGTAGTTTGGGCGTGTTCACCCATGTCTGGAGTTAAGCATAGTAGAAGTGGTTATTTGGATTGGACAAGCATGATTCCTTCCATTCATCCATTTCCAACGTTTAGTTGAGTTTTGTAATGTTCCCGAGCATCTCCGAGATACAACCTAGGAGAGTTTCTTGGGGTGATAACAAACCTGAATAGAGAACACGAGAGACAATGAGTAAAACATTGTTGGGAAATCACTACAGCTAGAACAATTTGGAAAATATCAAATGAAAACAAATGGATACCAACTGTAGAGGGCTGACACCTCGCAGAAACTCTTGGTGAACCTTCATACCACAAAGCTCCCATATCTCACCACCTTGTATACCGAAACAAATCTATTTGTCGTTATAATTAGTTCATAAAATGATATCAAATTATATTAAAGTATTATAATATAAGCTATTATTTTTAAAAACCACCTAACATTTATATTTAACACAATAATTTCTTTTTTGGTATGTTATATTTCTATTATATCATGAAAATATAGAGTGTTCAAGACCTTCTTGTCCATAGTATTCCACTCGAGAATCCAAACAAAACAACATGGAAAATATTTCAAAATAGATTTTGAATTTGAACCTAAGAGTGATTAATTGATAGAGTTGAAAATATGTAAAATATAAAAGAAATGAATCATAGAAAACTTTATAGAAATCTTGATAAGTATGTTTTTTCTTATCATAGCTAACTAGACTAAGGAACCAACAAAACTAAGTACATGAAGCCATGAAAATTAAAAGGAATTTCTATCATCCACCTCAAGTAGTGTAAGGTGCTCCTTGCTACTAGCACTTAGACCAGGTCCATGACAAAACTAGTCTTTCATATGCTTAAGGTAACATGAGTAGTATCTCCTCTTTGATTTTACCTCTCTCCTTGATGACCTTCTCTAGCAACATTTTTAACTTCTAATAAATATCAATCATAAAAGGCAATAATAAATTTTCCTCAAATGTGCTTTGGATTTGGAAATCACATCCAACTATTGCAACTCCTCATGACCATATTTAATATATATTCAACATAAACGGAGAATTCTATCACTAAATAAATATCTAAACCCCCTTATCATTTCAAAGAAAAAAGATAATAAATATATCATTCAAATTTAACTCTCAATATAAAACTTAATCCTCATAAACCATAAATATTCCACAAAATTCTCATTCATACGAGAGAATCCCACACAAATCTCATAAGCATGCATCTAGCAAATGGTGTAATTGTAAGTTTAATTATGCATCTAACCAATGATGTAACTCTAACTTTATAACGAATAAGAATATTTTGTTATTGGGAAGAAATTTTATCAAAGTAATAAAATTTATGGAACCTCCTCAATAATTAAGATTTTTGATATACAAAAATCCATTAACTATATAAAGACAAATTAGAGTATCATTTTTTATTTTTTTATAATATTTTGTTAAATAAAACTTTGTCACCTTCTGGCATAAAATACCTTCTATTACAGGAAATATATTTTTTCTTTCCCACCTATTTTCATTCTTCACCCTGCTTTTGTCTTTTAACCATCCAAGTTATTCCTTAGAAATGTGTTATGTTATGCTTTGGTTGAACCGAAATTCTAGCTTACTGTCTCATAAATATGCTCCTTACTGATACCTTCGGGGCTGACAAGGGATTCCTTCTCACATTGCTACGCAGAAACAAAGAGGGATTCTAGTGTTGAGCAGAGAGAGATTGAGATGACAAAAAATTCTGCAGCTCTGGTATGGTTTCAAATTTTTGTTGTTGTGTTTTGATTTTTCATAAAAGTATAGATTTTAACAGATTATTTACATTTATATATATATATATATGTACTAAATAATGTTAAAACAATATAATTATATATTTTATATTAATAATGTTAAACAAAATATTGAGAGATGTATATCTAATAAATTTAAGTTATAATAATCTCAAATATAATTTAAAGAATGAAAATATATAAGATATAGAATATTTTAATTTTAAAATATAAAATTATATATAAATTATTTTATATTAAAAACAATTTTAAAGTAGAAAGTATGAATATTTAAAAATATATGAAATATATATTTAAAAATATTGTATATTTTTAAAAATGTTTTTTTTTAATTTAAATATCTATAAGAAAGGTTGTTAATTCATTTTTGAATATTCAATTCTTAATATAATTGTGGTAAGAATATTATATATAGTATATAATGAGTTATTGTGATATCTAAAAATAAAATCAAATATTTATATCTATTCTATATATATAGAGAGGTAAAGAAAATTATCAAGAAAGTGGAAAGTATTTTGTTTTGTAGAGATTTTCTTGAAAGATAATATTTGGAAAAAAAAATTTGCAACCAAATTTCCATGACGTAATAAAAAGATAGAGAATTTAGTAAAATAAACCCAAAACTTAGTAAAAAAAGGCTTTATAAAAAATTGGAAAGACGAGGGATAACTTTTGAAAATCAAGACACAATACAAGGAGTCACACTTTCAAGTGCTTCGACATAATCCTTAGTATCTTTCTGCTTGCTTGAATTGACTTCTTCTAATCTTTTTTATTCTGCCAACTGTGTTCTCAAAGTAGTGATTTCTTCCTTGAGATTTTTCTCCTTTTGATCACAACCTTGTAATTTCTTCTCATGCTGCTTGCATACATTTGTTAGTCTACCATTTTCACTAGAAAATTCTTTAATAACAATCATGGAAGATTCATATTCAGCCTTAAGGAGCATATAATTGTGATCATAATCTCTTTCACTAACTAAATCTGAATCATTGTTATTACTGCTACTAGAAATATAACTCAAGAGAATATCATTATGACTTATACCTTCAAATTTATTGTCATTTTTCATAGTTGGTTCAAGTGGAGCTTCTTTATTCTCTTTGTTACTTTTCTTTTTATCTTCATCATTGTTACTGTTGTTGGCTCCATATAACATATGTAATGTATCCCAAATTTCCTTGGCATATTTTAAATCTCCAATTTTCTCTAAATCTGCATTATGGATATTTTCAAAATAATTTGTCTTGCTTGAGATTTTTGCTTTCGCACCTTAGATGCCGGAAAATATCCATCATGTCCTTCACAAACCAATCTCCAAATGTTATCACCATAATACACCAATTTGTTTTTTTACATTTTCTTTCCATACCTTGAAATTTGCGACAGTAAGAAATCATTTTCTTGTAAAACTCATTCTGAAGAAAAAAATGCAAATTTCTATCAAAATCTCCAATATCCACTCTCGAGCGATCAAGCTCCAACTAAGAGCCCTACTCTGATACAAATATTTGGAAACTAGATCACTACTAAGATGAGGCTTTGGGGGGAGGGGGTGGTGAATCGGTGGTGAAGGCACTTATTAACCTTTTCTCCAATTAATTATTGTTTAACTTTGCATAAATGAAACATATAATTATATATTAGAGCATCAAACATAAACCAGAACCCATGAAAGAAATCAACACAATGGACATAAATATTTCTAGTGGAAAGCCCTCTCTAGGGAAAAAACCACTCATGCTGCTATGCTACTCAAATTCTATTATGTGAAACTTTTCTTTACATAGAGATATAAATGGCTACTATCAAATGGAGATTATTTCGCATTCGGATCTACCGAATACCATCTGTTGAAGGCCACCATGATTAATGTTCCTCTCTCGGTTACTCTTGAACTATTAGTTGACTCTATAGACTCTGATCTGCTCGAAGCCACCATGACCAATGAGCCTCCCCTAGTTTTTGTCAAACTATCCAACCACCATTGGGTTCACAAAAAATTCTCACTATATTGATTTTGGCAGTCCTCCAACTCCTTTCCTCTTTGTGGTTCTCATTTCATACATTTTCATAATAGAACCGAGCACTGCTCAACATGAGCACTACACCAACGTATCATCAAAGCACACTCAAAAATCAAATTTGTACCACAAACTATAATCAAAATCTCGAAATACTTCTCCAATCAAACTCTAATCATCTCCCGACAAGTTGTACAAAATATCGGTTGAAACATACTCTACAATCTACTGCAACACCTGCAAATTGCTTTAGAAATTCTGCAATACAACTCACATGGATTGCACATTCTTCTCCAAGATCACACTCACTCCACACACTAAAAGAATCAACCATACTATCATTGATATTCTTCCAATATATAGATGAACTGAGGTGTTCATCTCAATAATTACTAAGAACTAATGAGCTCCAAAATCTCTGCTCATATGATTGATTTGATCTAGATTTAGCACATTGAATTGATCAAGCCACTAACTCCACTTTCCTTTTGATAATTTCAATGTTAATTACTTTCTAGAATCTCTTTGACCTTTTTCGACCTTTACATAAAAAGCTATGAACAAGACAAACTGGAAAAATAATTAATTAACCTAAGAAGCACAAGGAATGTTGGGAAAAATCACTTCCAGAATGTATACATTATTCCAATGAAGGAACCTTGCATATGTACATTGTTCCTATGACAGAAACTAGCGTATACCCTCTAAAATCCTAGTTTCCAACTTGTTTAAGCCACCACTTGGAGCACGGTTTCAAGAGTGTGTGAGAGACACCATGAAAAATCTCCATAACTTATAAAACCAACTCAAACATTTTCCAGCACTTTTAAATCCTCTCCAAGCCCTATTTAGTAGAAAGTCCAATATTTCCATCACATGTAGAAGCATATTCAACATCTGTAGCAAAAATCCAACCACTTGCAGTAGCATCATCTCCAACAATAAAATCTCCAACACATGTGGTATGTCAATCATCAACCTATGCTAAGCCATCATATCATACATTCCAACCATCTCTACTCAACCTCCCCTTCCTGCACTAGGTCATATAATAAACATGTTGACATCAATGTGAACCAACAATACCAACAAGATGAACACTGCAACAACTAAACACTTATCACACATCATGAGGTAGACATAGGCATATGATGAACAACACGAAGACCCTATTGACATCAATGCCAACAAAATCTTGTATCTTTTGCAAATCAATTTTCTCTCATTAGTAGTTGCAAGATTTCAAGGATTTTCTGCATATGAAAGGTCGTGAGGAAACTCAAGAGTCACAAGAGTGGACAAAAGGTTACTCATTTTCTATAAATATGTCCTCATGACTCAATGTAAAGGACTTTTGGTTTTGGGTAGTATTGGTGCATATTGTTTTGAGGACTAATGGACCTTTTGTGAATATAATTGGTGCTTTTATACTTTCACTTATGGATGCCATGGATATTTTTCATGTGATGATGTCATGAGTATTTCATCCCTTGATGCCTAGATGTGTAATCTTTTCATGTGTTTTCAATCGCTATGAGATTTCTTTTGTGATGATTGGATGGTATGTGCTAAGTTTACTTTGTTATCACCTGGATTGAACCTCATGCTGAAGGAAGGCAATGCCAGCGTAACCACAAAGCATGCTTAACCAAGTAGCTAGCCCTACTAAGCCGTGAGAGGGATCTCTTCGTAAGGATCTCAGCCAAGATGACTCGATCAAGGAAAGGATATTAGGTTAGGTATAGTAGCACAAGATTTTATTTTATTTTGAAGTGGTTTTGCTGGATCAAGAGGAGCCAGACAGTTAGGGCTAGGGAATTAGGTCAAAATTGCAGGGTGTTCAATGGGGCAAGGTAGGCATAAGGTTTATCACTCTAGGGCTTGATGGGTGAGGTTTTTTAAGACTAGTGAGAAGCTAAGAAGAGCATTTGATTACCATGGATCCTTCCTAGACTGTAGAAAACATATAATGATGAATATTTCCCCAAAGCAGAGGAGTGATGTTATGAATTTTTCTTATCAACTTGAAAACATTCACTTAGAAGCAATGAAATGATTAATGAAGTACATAAAACATTCTAACATATGATCACAAGAGAATAAACTGAACTAAACTTCATACCACATGGATCCCAAAGAAATAGCTGCAACTTTTATTAATCTCTTGCTAAACTACTACAAAATGATGTACAATCAAGGCATAAGCATCCAGCTAAGTCCAACCCTTTACAATGAGAAAGAAGAAGAAGATATAAGCATTGTTTCAACCTCCTCCAATCCTCAGGGGTCGAATCCCTAACATGAGGAGCTAATCTAACCAAGAGTGAACAAGAAACTAGAATTTAGGCATCCTAACAACTTGCCTCTAAAAGTGAGAAAATTGATTCATTTGTGCTCAAATTGACTTTTAATCTCATGAATCTACCCTCTACTACTAATTATCCATCATATTTACAAGCCAAGTCATCATTTACATCAGTAAAACATCCTCCATGAGAGAAAATCCATGAACACAATAAAAAACAGAAAAATGGCCATCCTGTGCAAAATTTGTCCTATGCATAGCGCTAGTTTCAGGTCCCTTTTGGAAGCCTTCCCAGCATCCAAATTGAGCTCACGATAGCTCATTAGAAAGATAATCAAGCCTAATTTCCAAAACACCTAGAATTTCGTCATTTAAGGCACATTTGACCCCTCAAAAGTGGAATCTCCCAAGACTACTTTTGTGTGTCCAAAAAGTGGTGGAAAGGTCATTTTTAGAGTGTTTTTTGAATTTTTGGTGGACCATTTCTGCCCCAAAAACCTAGAAAATCCATAGAATACATGTAATCATTGCTCTGAATCCAAAAATGCAAGCCATTTGTCCATTGGGTGCCCCTAGGAAAAGCTGAGCCATATTTTCTGTGTTTAGAATTTTCAAAATTTGCAAAAAAACAAAAACTCCTCCAAACTCAACCAAAATTAGTGAGAAACACCATCATCAAGTATCGTGATGAGCCAAGGAAACTTCAGCAAGCAACCTAAGCCTATCCTCCTCTTTTTTTCCTTTTAGAGCCTGTCTTAGCCTTGCTTTCATCTGTTTGACTCTCATGTTGCAAATTTTGTTCCGGGTCCTGTAGTGGTAGGCCATGTGCCTCATGATTTGTTTGTCCCTATTGGCCTTTTGCAATAGCTTCTCTACGTGTAAATTGACTCTTTCAAGCCAAATCTCTCTATCACCTTCAATTTCTTTCTCAATTGGAGTCAACGTGACCGGTGCCTCTTCCTCTTGCATTGTTGACTTACCCTTGTCACCTTGTCTTTTTATCTTGAGAAGTTCTAGCTCCATGAGGACCTGCTTGTCACTCAGATGCTTGTTCTTGTGTTCCAGATATGTGATGACATACTTGGCTTACTCTAAATTGTCCATAAATGCTTGGATTTGAGCCTCTTTCTCTTGTATGGTGATGTCTTTTGTTTTTGCTTTATCCTGAGCCTCCAAG
This sequence comes from Pinus taeda, assembly GCA_000404065.3. NCBI lineage: Eukaryota > Viridiplantae > Streptophyta > Pinopsida > Pinales > Pinaceae > Pinus > Pinus taeda. The sequence goes on along the minus strand of APFE030608072.1, from coordinate 63,611 downwards.
TCAATTGTTTGTGTGCCATGATGAATATAATGTTGTTTTGGCTAATCATGCTCCATCAAATCAAAGTCTCTTTCCTCTTCATCATCAAGATCTTCCACCTGCATCTTTTCTTTCCCTTTGTGCAAGTGCTGCACCTGTGCCTGTTGTGTTGATGAAGAAGGCAAAGCCCCTTCCACATCCTATGGAGAAAGCACTTGCCTATCAGCTGCAAACAATCTTCTTGTGCCCCTCTGGTATGTCATGTAGGTCTAGGGCACCTTAGTAGCTCTAGTCTCTTTGGCCTTCTCATCTTTCTTCACCTGAACACTATTGGAAGGTCCTCCTAATTCTTGGGACACTGGTGGAGGAATTTGAGGACCCTTGAAGATGTCATGAGAAATAAATGTCTCCAAGGAGATGTTGAGGAGGTTAAGATTATGAAGCACAATCATCTTGATAAGGGAATAATGATAAATACTACTCATTTGTTGAGGGTATGGCTTTTTCTGCACAAAGTGGGCCATCTTCTCAATATTCCTGAATAAGAAATAAGGGAGGTTTAACATCCTCACCATGGTAAAATGCATGATAAGCCTGATGTGATAGGTTTATAGTCTGGAAGATATACCCTCACAAGTGAAATATTTCATGATGATTTTCATCACGGGGGCATACTTGTCTTCAAGGAACTTGAAAGGAAAAATCCTTTTTGCTTCATTTATGTACCTCGGTTTGATGTAAGGCTCATAATAGTGTTCATCCAGGTCTTGTGCCTTGTACCACTTCTCCCCTACATTTGGAATCCTAGTTGCATCCGTAATAATGGAAGGTGAAACTGTAAATGTCACCCTAGCAAGAGTCACCTTATTGTCCCGAAGATTGGCTACAAAGAGCCTGGTGAGTTCAGGGTGGTGTTGAACTCTCTCTACCTACTCAGAGAACTCATAGCACCCTAGATGCTTGAAACAAGTGACAACCAAATGAGAGGCCTGCAACTCTTTGAGGTTTGATGGCTCTTCCTTGATAATTTTGCCTCCCTTGTGTGGTTTTCTTTGATGCCTAGGTCTATCTGTTGAATTGTCACTAACGGTGCTTTCCTCCTCCTCATAGTCTTTGTCTTCTCTATATATGTTTGCAAAGTTTGAGGCTGTGCACTCCTATAAAGGGATGAAGGGAGTGAGCAAGAGTGATTAGGAATAAGGGAATGGGAGATGACCTTGTGAGGTATTTGGTGGGTTAGGAAATGAATGGGAGGGTATGAATCACGAAAATGAGGGAGAGGGGCTTGGGTCCTTTTTTGAAGTATAGCTTGTGGGATGAAGGACAAAGGACTATAAAATGTTATGGAGTAATATAGGGGAGGGGTTCAAGGCTTTAGTGATTGGTGAGGGGAGAAATAATGGGGGTTAGGGTTTCTAGGGTATAATTAAGGAAGAATCTAGGGTTTCACTTTTTCCGTTGTAAATTACCTTTAAAAACTTTAATTGCAAACCAATGATGAAGTACAATGAGGAAACTTGCTTGAGGGAAGATAGGGTGATTTTTGATGTTTTTTAGGTACCTGGAGGCTTTTTGGCCCCTGCTGGCTCAACGCGCAGTGGTTGTTTACACTGCTAGAATCTCCTTGCTTGTAGCGCTCAACCTGTACGTGCAACACTCCAACCTAAATGTGTAACACCACCTCCACTGCCCCAAACGCGTAGCGCCAACCTTCCTAAGCGTAGCGACACTTCTTCTTGGCCCAAAACTCACTCAACTTCTCCTCTTTTCTTCACCTTTTGACTCCCTCTGTGCCAAATGAGAATGATGAATTTGAAAATGAAATGTGACACCTTATATAAGAGTAGATTTTGATTTTTCATTATAAAAACCCACTTTCTAATGTTTCTTGACCTTTTTCAAATCTTTGTTTAAAAGCCTTTTCTTCATTGTTCCTTTTCAGGTGGATGCTGCTCAATTTGAAATAATTTTTGCAGTGGTTCATTGTCTTCTAGCAAGGAGAGATGCCTTGGTGCATCGAGGATCATTTATTACATAAAGTGACCTAAATTACATAAAAAATAAATTAACTCAAAATACTCTGTTTTCACCTCAAAAACATGTTTTTTGAGGTGAAAATTACATTAGTTAAAAGGATAATTGTACAGTGACTATGACTTACTAGAAATAATTCTTGATTTATTTATCATCCTCATTCCCTTGCTGCCCTTTATTTACACCTTGAAATCATGCCTTTGACCTTGGAAATGGAACCCTATGACCTAATGAAAACATGCCCTAATACCTAATGAAACATGATTGCATTTTGACCATGAAACCATGACCGAATACAACCTAAAGATGGGCCATCAAGCGTACTTTATGAGGGAGAAATTAGATTTTCTAAGGAGAAGACAACCATGAGTGGATCAACTTGACATGACCTAATGAAATGATGTAAAAAATTTAGCTACCCCTAAAATGAAAATGCAAACAACAAATTTGATCCCTGATGGAAGTATGCGGATATTGACACTAACATACTTTATGCTTATTTTTTGTGAATTGTTTCATTTATTTGAGAAAATATTATATATGAGATTGTGCGTCTTTACATGCCTTAATGATATCGTTGATTATGAAATTATTTATAGCCAATGAGCTAATTTATGTTGAATACATGACTTTTATTTGAGGTTATGTTAACATTACTTCTCTTAAGATTCATATCACTTCTACTGACTCGTTGTTGTATGCATATCATCTCTTTTATTCTGTTTCCATAAGTCACTTATTTGCATTTATCAAAGGCTATATTTTGTTCTCTAATGATTGTTGTTTGTTTATCCAAAGCGAATCATAAACAACATGATGACAACCAGGCCTATGCATCAGATGGGACTCCTAAACAAAATAGTGTAGAGTCTAGTTGGGATTCTACACCACGGAGATCCCTTTTTTGTTGGCGAAACATTCTAGCCTGTGAAAAATTGGTTGAAGGACTTATTCAAGGATATTGAGCTTGATAATATCAAATAATATCTTAAGGTGATTTTCTTCCTACCTTTTCCATGTCCACAACCATGTGACCCATCATTAGTAATAAAAAACTGTTAATGAAATCCATATCCAACATTCATGCCAAAAACACCTTAGAAAAATGGTTGGATGTGTGATCATGATGATTGAGCCTAGGTAGTGTTTAGAGGTTAAGGATTAGGTGCTCACCCACAAACCATATCACGTAAGCTAGAGAAAGTTCATTTATGTTTTATACTTCTTATTTATCCCCTTACCATGTCTAGAAATTGAATCCTATGTCTCATGCATAAACCCTACTATTAACACATGTATCCCCCTCATATGTTAAATAACACTATCAAGCATGCCCACACGAATGATTTTTGTGTCGGATTGAGACATATTCTTATTTATAGAATGTTTTTTTGTTCAATTATGGGGCCTATATCCCTCTATTAGGATAGAAATACCATGCAATGATTTGTTGTGGTTGTTCATATAATGATTGTGGGTAGTAGGTATTGTTCATGGATATTGAGCCCAAAAGGCATCGTTTATGGCACAAAACCCATTGTTCTCCTTATGTGACCTTAGTTGTACTTTTAGAAACATCCCTTGGGTACAAGAAAGTCTAGTCATAGTAGTAAATGTGTGTTATAAAAATGCATGTGTACTCTAGAGCACATGTATATTCTTTTCATTCTAATGTTTTTGGTATAACTTAAAATATTAACATATATGTTTGTTGACTTGGTTGCTTCACTTTTAGTTCAAAATAACAAAAATAGTGGTTTGAGCTACAAATTCATCAAAACCTCCATTAATCTATGTCTTTCAGTTTCTTTATTTTCCACATTATTTTTCTATATACTACACAAATCCATCATGAATGAAATGACACACATATAAATTCAACTATGCAAATCCCATTAAGTGTATTTTTTCAAAAGAAAGTAATATTGTTTACTAATTTTAATATATTTGTGTCTTAACATTTATAGTAATATGATAATAGATACATCTATTATTCTTGTTATAACTGTTTATCATCTCAACCATTTTTAGAGAATGTTATAAGTTGCACAAGTATAGACCGAGGTCTACAATCTAAAAAGGAAAAAATTATGTTAAGAGTCTTATACCCTACTACAACATGGGTTGCTAGCCTTACAATTTCAACATTATAATGCATTTTATAATTAAAAAAATATATAAAATTAAGATTATAAATTTTGAAAAAATAAGCATGCACAAGAATAATGTGCTATTTACAATTCCACATATTTTACATAGGAAATTCCATCATTTAGGTTCTCAACATTAAAACTAATTAGATCATATGGATTATATTTTGAGCAAAAAATAACATATCACTATTAAAAGCTCAAATTCTTCACACACACACACACATATATACATACTTTCTTCTATTTTTCCATTCATCACTAGGTTCAAACTTATTATGAAAATACCTTGAATCATCCATCCATATTAACATGTATGTTATTGTTTTTCCATGATGATATTAAGACAAACATGTCATGAGAGACCACCATTAACTTACACTCATCCCTTATACCCAAAAAATGTTGTTATTAAAAATACCATATCTCATATTACATTTAAATCTATTCAAATCCCTAAAAAATAGAAAGCAAATAGAAATTGAAAACCACACAAAAGTATTTTGCCTATTACACCACAAAACACTCAAATACATGACACATATTGATCCAGATTTAAACAGGAACGCAATAGATTATAGAGATAACCATAAATACAAAGATGCGATAACCATGAATAAAGAGATGCAGCGGAAATAATACTTCATTTCATTAATGGAAAATATTGAAATATGCTTACAACTGGAAATAAAAATAAACCAGCTAGGGAAATGGTAGCTTATCTCTGAGAAGATATATGACGACTACATGCCTCTGAACTGTTCTGAATTGTGTTACAATGAGGCTCGAAGGCCTATTTATTGTTGAGAAACAATGGAAAACCCTTAACATTCCAAAACCTAACCCTAGAAGATAAAACGCCAAATTGTGGGCCTCGTTTTTGGGTAAGTTGGTACATCAACTTCCCGGGGTCGCGAATTGGTCGTATTATCTCCGTTTGATGCACATGATAGCCCGTTGGAAAGATCTCTCCGAGGACTATGATGGAAAAGAAAAATTTTTAATAGATAAATCGCTCGCAGTAGGTTTCCCAAAAAACGTCGTTTAGGGCCTCAAAACGACTCTGGAACTTTAGGACTCGAAAAACTGCTAAAAGTAGTAAATTGTGCTATAATTATGGAAACTAAAGAACTGAAAGAAACAGTTGTGGGGGTCCAAATGGGATAGGTTGGTGGCCACCAACATCCAACTGGATCATTCCTCCCCCCTTAGGAAGCAATGGTCCCCATTGCGTTGAGTTCCTCCCTAAGATGAGGAAGCCTCTGCTGAGCTGGGTCTCTAGTGAGCTGTTTTGCAATCTCTGATGTGTCCAGAAATGGTGGGAAGCATGGTCGGCGATGGTCCACATTGAACACTCGGTGCGAGCGAAGGAATGGAGGAATGTTGTGCTTCCAAGCACTGTTGCCTAAAGCCTTGGTATTGGTGTAAGGACCATGTGAGAGTGGTTTGAGTTTCTAATGGGTTCTGGTAAGGCGTTCTCTCTGCAGATGCAACCAAACTTTGTCACCCACCTAAAACTTGTGTGGTACCCCTGTAGGTGAGGAGAAGTTGTTCCTGTGTTCTTTCATGACCGTATCCTTTTGGTGCTGCTGTTGTGTGGAGGAACCCTTTGCGGGGGTCATGAATGTAGCAACGATCTTCCCCTTACTTTGGGAGTGAACCAGACAGAAAATGAATTTCCTAGTGTAGGAGATGAGCTTGCTGGCTTTCTTGGCAGTGATCAAAGAGGTGGCGGTAGGTGGGGATACCTCCGGTATCTTGTATAATGAATTATCCAAAGAAATAATGGCAGTGCGAGGCCTTGACTCATACACAGCATGTCGCCTCCACAAGTATGGCTGGCCTAATAGTACATCGCAAACATCGAGAGGTGTAACATCACACAATACCTCGTTTATGAAGGGCTTGATGCTGTAGGGAAGGTGGCACTGCTAGTGAAATTTTAGATCTCGTCCTTCGTGAAGCCACCCAATACTATACGGCTGGGGGTGTGGTGTAGTCGATAGGCCCAACCGTTTCACGACCTCTGCTAAAATGAGGTTCTTTTGGCTCCCACTGTCAACAATGAATTGTAGTGGTGAACCCTTCATCCACATTTGTGAGTGGAAAAGGCGCTCCCCCTCCTCTGGGTCTTCAGGTTCATTCTTCTAGATCTTGGCACTAGCAATAGTGGCACTGGGCTCCACATCAATGATCTGCTTCCCTTTGCCATTCCCCTTGTCGGGTTCTGGCTCAGGGTCGGAACATGTATCTAATTCAGAAGCCTTCAACTGGACCACCAACGACTGCTTGGTCCGACACTCACTTGCGTTATGAGTGGGACTCTTGTGGAACTCAACCACTTTCCTGTGTCCTTCTTTGGCTTCGTGGTGTTGTTCTTTTCTTGCGGCTTCGACGGGTTGTCTTGGGTCACCCCGCCTTCGCTTTGTACTTTGGGCTTCAGATTTGCAGATCCAAAGTCTCACTTCTTCTGTTTGAACCTTTGCTCGATTTTGACAGTGTATCGGTATGCTGTGCTGAGTGAGGAGATGTTCAGGAACTCCATCTCTTCCTGGATGTATCTGTGTAGGCAGCCACGGTATTTGAGTACCAAATGTAGCTCAGAATATTTGATACCCAATTGTGTGCGAAGGGTATGAAAAATTTTTGTGAACTCCGGCACATCTTGGTCTCGTCCCTGCCGCAGTGTGGTCCATCTGATGTATTTGTCCTCGTAGCTTTTGACAGGGTAGTACTGCTCCTTGATAGCTTCCCGAAATGAATCCCAAGTGGGTGCGGCTGAGAATAGCGAGCCTGTAGTTTCATCCTTCTGCTCGCAGTAGGTTTCCCACCAGTCCTTGACGTGGGGGGCTGCTTTGAGAAGAGCGAAAACAATCTTTTCCCGACTTGAAAATTCATGAACAGAAAAATACCCATCTAGCAGATTTAACCATTTATCTACGGCATCTGCGTCTATTTGACCCTCGAACATGGGGATTTCAAAATTAACTTGTACCTTAAACGGCGTGGCATTTCCACAGTAGCTATTGGAAGCTCATGCATCGCCTCTGGGTAGCCGTTGAAGGATCTGCGCAAAGCTATCCATCATCGCGTTCCTTTGCCGCTCGAGCGCTTCTTCGAGCAAGATTTTGATAGGATCTCCTGCCCCCTCGTCTTTCTTCTCATCCGCCATGTGAGGCCGTCGGGATTTTCGAGGCTGGTCTTGCAAAGTTTCGACCAGTTCAAGCCCTAACTCCTTATATCCTGACCTCGTTGGGGACATGCAAAGAAAAACCAAGAAAAAGCAGACCGCTCCGATACCACTGATCCGGATTTAAACAGGAACGCAATAGATTACAGAGATAACCATAAATACAGAGATGCGATAACCATAAATAAAGAGATGCAGTGGAAATAATACTTCATTTCATTAATGGAAAATATTGAAATATGCTTACAACCTGAAATAGAAATAAACCAGCTAGGGCGATGATAGCTTATCTCTGAGAAGAGATGTGGCAGCTACATGCCTCCGAACTGTTCTGAATTGTGTTACAATGAGGCTCGAAGGCCTATTTATTGTTGAGAAACAATGGAAAGCCCTTCACATTCCAAAACCTAACCCTAGAAGATGAAACGCCAAGTTGTGGGCCTCGGTTTTGGGTAAGTTGGTACATCAACTTCCCAGTGTCGGGAATTGGTCGTATTATCTCCGTTTGACGTGCATGATAGCCCGTTGGAAATATCTCTCCGAGGAATATGACGGAAAAGATGATTTTTTGGTAGAAAAATCGCTAGCAGTAGATTTCCCAAAAAACGTCGTTTAGGGCCTCAAAACGGCTCCAGAAGTTTAGGACCCGAAAAACTGCTAAAAATAGTAAATTGTGCTATAATTAAGGAAACTAAAAAACTGAAAGAAACAGTTGTGGGGGTCCAAATGCGATAGATTGGTGGCCACCAACATCCACCTGGATCACATATATAGTGTTTATGAGATCCAACAAATTTTAAACTAAGAGATTGTTTGTAGAGAAAATATCTCAACAAATCAATCAACCAATGAGTTCAATCAACTAGTTTTCTATTGTAAACGTTAATTCTGTGCCTCTCCCTTAAAACTTAAATCATTACAAGAATCATAAATTACAACACCAATATTTATTTGATCGGTTGATATGGTCTTCATCAATGCATATTACCACTGTGAAGTTTCTTGGACAACCCTCTTTCACCACCACAATCTTCGAGCTTCCTACTTGACTCATTTAAGACACAATTGCCTCTAACTATCATTGAAGTATTTGTATAATCAACAATATTGACATACTAGGCTCGTGAGGGATTCCATGATAAAAGTTGTATATTAATGAATCACTCTATCAACCTTCCACCATCTATCGTATATTTCACGTTTGGCTATTTGTTAGTTTCTAGGAAGGAAGTCTCAATATTGAATGTCTTCAGAAGTTGATCATACAATTTGATTTGTCTAACATAGAAGGATTTCGTACTATAACATGTAGCCATTGTTCAATGGTTTATAAGCACCATGATAAACAAATCATAACAATATATAAACACAATCAAACTAGTGATATGTTCAAGGGTTTTTGAGAACCAAAAAGTACTAATCTGAATTATGCAACACTATTTAATAATTAGTTTTTCACTTTGAGTTTAAAAACCAAAGATAGATGTAACTTAAATGCAACATACATGATTGATAGCAATTTAGAGGAGTATGAGAGGCTCTACATTGAAGTCATCATCAATGTCACAATCTGAGAAGTCCTCAAACTTGACCTCTATTGAGTCTCAAAAGTAGTTCTATTAGATGATTCTTTTAATTTTCCATTTAGGAGATATTCGGTATGATTTTTGCATTTGAATGTTCTGTGTCCATGTCTTTTGCAATAAAAACGTGTTCTTGTTTTATTGATCCTGCCCTTGGAGAATAGTGTCATCTTAGGATGTGAGTTGTTGTTTGCGTCACATATTTTCATCTTGTTTTCTTCTCTTCTGCTAAGAGTGTTGCTATCATTTCATCCACTGATTGCAAGGAAAATTGATTTAAAGTGACAATAACATTAGTATAATTTGAAGATAAACTATTTGACAAAATAGCCTTAGCATCTTCATCTTGTATTTTCACCCCATTTGCCTTCAACTTCTTTATAAGATATCTAGATAATTTATATATGTAGCCAATGATTCCTCCTCATGCATTTTAAGTTTAAATAATTGTAATTTCAATAAAAATCTTGGGTTTACAACCTTTTCCCCAAATAATTTGCTTAACTCTTTCCATATTTATGAAAAAAAAATTTCTATGTCTATAAGATGAAGTTATGAGTCTCACAAAAAAAATCCTATAAATTTAACTTTTTCTTCCTAATAATTTAGAACCTTGAAATGGTCATTCTACTCCACAATTTTTTATACATAAAATGCATTTGAACTTTCACCTTTCAAGTATGGATTGAATTTTTGTAAATATCATTTGTTCCATATTTAAAAAAAATAACTACTCTAGGTTTGTTACCTTGAGCATGGGCTTTCTTCCTCACGAACAAACCAAAGACATCAACCTCTTGAAGAGTTCATCATATCAGTGCAGTTGTGCAAATGATCTGAATGGTCACAGCTCTTGTGAACTAGAACTGATGAATTCAGCGACTGTAGCAGTAGAAAGGAATGTAATCTGAAAGAAAACAGTGAACATGTTGATTAAATTACCAATTAAAAAAACATAATAAATGAACTCAATCATGGATATCATGATTATTCTGGAGCATTAAAAGATATTCCGCAAAATTCTCATTGATACATGAAAATGCATCTCCCATTCTAATATCACTGATATTCAACACTCAATGTGAAACTTAATCATGATATACCATAAATATTATATCATAAATATTATAGTGAATTAAAGGATATTCCGCAAAATTGTCATTGATACATGAAAATGCTACGTAACTCTCGTAATTATTATACATATAGCCTGTGATGTAACTCTACATTTATAAATTTTTTTGTACTGATCGCTTGGAAGAATAATTTGTTGCTGGAAAGAAATTTTATTTTATTAAAGTAATCATAGTTATAAAAGATATTAAATGAGTCCTACGGGGTAGGCGAGTTGGTAATCACATGGCTGTGAAGTTCATAGTAAGCTAGGTTACGAGTTTAAATCCCCCGACTGACATTGGTGACGGGTTATAGCTGGCAGGCGCGAAGCCCAGAGGTTATAGTGGTGGCGGCCAGAATCGACCATAGTGGTGGCTGCCAGAATCGACCCCTGTCACGTTAGGAGGCTGCTGTCCAAGTTGCAGATTCCTCTTGCTACAAAAAAAAATAAAAGATACTAAATGTCAGATAATAACATATTTTAAAAATTTATTTTTTTAATTTTTAATTTTTAATTTTAGTAAAATTATACTTTTATTATATTTAATATATCTTTTCAATCTAGAAAAATTAAATGAGTAACTTCACATCAAACAGCAATTTAACGAAACACCCCATAAAATTTCATAAACAAAAATTAGAACTTTTGAAGTACAAAAATTTCAATAATTATAGTAAAACACATTACAGTGAGACTTTCCAATTTTTACACATTACAGTGAGACTTTCCAATTTTTATAGCTTCCAGTGAGAGTTAAACTATTCTCGGATTCGAATAGCTTTCATTACAGGAAATATCCTTTTTCCCTCCAATCCATTTTCATCCTTCATATTGCTTTTGCTTTTTAACCATCCAAGTTATTCCTTGCAAATGCTTTACGTTATTCTCTGGTGAGAAAAAAGTTGGAACTTCTTTTCTCATAAACTGTTACCTTCGGGACTGACCAGGGATTCATTCTAACAAAGAGCCCACACTAGTGTTGAGCAGAGAGATTGAGATGACAAGAAATTCTGCAGCTCTGGTATGTCTGCTTTCAATTTTTGTTGTTGTCTACATCTTCATAAAAGTGACACAGCTGACAAAAGAAGAGGTGAAGGAGCTGCAAGAATTGATAAAAAATATTTCGTTTATAGCTTCTCATCCTCTGAGCATTGGGATAACGACCATTGTTGTGATCATTTTGTTTATTTTCAAAAGGAGAGTGACAGCCACTGTGGTGTGTCTGTTATCTGCTCTTCTCATGTATTTATATCTCAAGTTGGGCCAGATGATGGACGAATTAAGAGAGGCTGCAACTTATATAGCTGCCCATCCGATATTATTTGTGATCCTCAATTTAATTAAGTTCATTGTGTTCCTTTTCCATATGTCGAAGTTTATCATTATTATGATTATTAACATCATTGTGTTCATTTTTCATGCTTGGAAGTGGAGCGCAGTTCAGATTTTTAAGATCATTGTGTTGATTTTTCATCTGGGGAAGAGGATATTACATTTCCTTGTACCTCTTCTACACAAGAGCAGGGGGTTAATTTACAGAAGGGAAGGTGATGTATATGATGGAACCTCGAGAGAAATTGCAGAGAGAAGTGTATGATATCAGATATGTACTGAACTTTTCATCAATAGAGATGAGATCACACAACTTTCATCACTTTGTTGCAGTGACACCTGTTAAGGGATGGAAATTCCCCATACAACATGATTATTATTTATTAGTTTCAATAATTCTTGATATTTGCAAAAAAAAATAATTCATAAATATATTATCCTAATTTAAAATTTGAATTATATAATTGATGTATTTGTTATTAAAAAGAAGTTTTAAAGTTAGAATTATATTAAGTTATTTAAAATATATTTAATTATTTAAGAATTTTATTATTACATAAATTGAAAAAATATTATTATAATATAATGTTAATAACGTTAATTAAATTTCATTTGGTGATGTGAAGGTGATCATTTCCACATTTTATGAGCAAAAATCTAGTGGCTGGCTTGGCCTAGGTTGAGTGACATCCTCAGTGATTTTAAAAACCTACAAGTCAAATCTTTGATAAAGTTAAACTACCTCACAAAAAAAAGATAATTAGATTTAATTCATATAATTAAAGGAAATGTTGTTAATTTCAGTTTTACAAAGTACTTATTTATATTTAACATATATTTATTTTTAAATATACTAATTTTTTTTGAAGAGTGTTTCACGAACACTTGGTGACCGATACATTTACCAGAAAATCTAGACACATAAATTCAAAAGACCTACTTGCAGTTTAAACAAATTAGACCTGACCCAAAAACTTGGAAAAAGGTCTAATTATATATATAGAAAATACTATTAAAATAAAATGAAAATAATTTATTCTTACAAAAATTTATATAAAAAATTATATTCCGAAAAACTCTTTTCCCAACCAAATTTCCATGAAGTAACAAAAAGATAGAAACCTTGGTTAAAAAGGCCAAAACCTAGTAAAAAAAGGCCTAGAAAATTTTTGGGAGACAAGCGATAACTTTTGAAAAGAGAGACGCAATACAAGGAACATTAATATATTACAATGTGTTCTGCAGGTTAGCACCATCTCATCTCCATATTTGTTTCTTCGTACCATGATGCAAAAATGCATGCGTAGGAAAAAATAAGAAGTGACAAAAGTAGTTGAACTACCTTAGATTGTCAACCAAAAAAACTAACCTATATAATTTGTAAGAATATATCATATCGTGCTATGATATATAGTTTTTTTCACACATATATAAATCTTTTTTCTCTAATGTCGATCTCTTTATATAATTTGTATATTATTGTTGATAATTGTATATAATTTGTATGAATATATTAATAAATATCATTTTAATATTGATTAATGTGTATTTAAATAATGTCAGATATAATAATACAATGTCAAATTAGTTATTTATTTTTTTCTGGAATATGTATTAACATGGATGAAATGGATCATCCATACATAATCATGTTGATTTCATTAAAGGTTTATGGGAGATTGAGATCATAACATGTGCATTGATGTTATGAGGGTTAAAATTTGTTAAGAAGTATTTTAGCATATAAAATAGTATATAACAATTTGAAGGGTTAAAAAATAGTAAATACATATTGAGTTAAAAGTATAATTTTAATTGTGGTTTTTTTGGGCCGTGGAGAGATGAAGGAAAATTATATCTTATGGGTGTACAAATGTGTAGATAGGAAAAATATAATTTAATTTTATCATAAAGTTGTAGATGTGAGGGTGAGTTTTTGGTGTGAGGAAGGTTTTAAAAAATGTGTAAATGGGAAAATAAAATTTAACCTTATCATAAAGTTGATAGATGTGAGGGTGAGTTTTTGGTGTGAGGAGGGCTACAAGATTCCATGAAGAGGAGCACCACAATATAAGGAGGAATAAATGAATTTATAAGAAAGATTAAATCAAGATTAATACAATGTGAGGGTTAAAAGTTTCCCAATTAGAAAAATATCAAGAAGGTACAAGGATGCCCATGGTTCCAAGTTAATGCTAGATAAAAAAGATTTTGGTTATAGTTTTCTTTGGATGGTCCACAACACAGTGGTACTTGCGATATCTCGGCGTGTGATGCTTTTTATTTAGCAGTTTTCTTGATGTTGAATACTATTGGATGGTTACTTTCTATTGCCATTGGAAGGATTTCCTAAATAAGGAATTTGTATAATTAAACTAGAAAATTTATATACTAAAAGTACTATGCACAAAGTTATCAATCTCAATTTTCTCTTTTGATTACTTCATCATGGATCTACTTACCTTATTATATGTTGATTAAGTAAGCACATGATATCAAAATACATGCAAACTGAAACTAGTATGATTTCATACCCATCATAGCCATATGCTAGACTCATTTGGCTTTGAATTTCACTATTACATTAATTTTTGTAATTAGAACCATAAAAAACACTAAAATTTTATAGGACCTTGCATTACTCTCAAGTGAAAAAATGGAGATGAAAACCTAGGTTAAGTTCAATGCCTTAGCCTCAATAATTACGTGGCTACATTGGTCAGTTAGGAATGTCAATATCTAACTATTCATGCGTATAGATTTCGTGTGCATTTTAAGTCAATAATTAGTTGCCATAGATGGTAAAGTTAAATTGTACACTTAATCTTAATAGTTAAGTGTATTAATTTTTAATGCAAAATTACACTAGTAAATGTAGGAATTGTTATAAGAATGACCACTTAATTAACATAATGTAAAAGAATAAGAGATTCAATAATTAAACTATTAATACAATATAATGTGTATAAATAAATGCTACGTGGTTTTTTTATGATGAGAGGAGCGATGGAACTAGGGTTTCGAACCTGTGACATTTGACTGCTGGTGAGAGGCCTGCAGGGATGAGGCAATGACAGTGAGGAGGTACGGGAGATGCCCAAATGGCATCGAAGGGCTCGAGGTTGTCAAGCACACGAGGACAGGTTGAAGGCGACATGATTGAACATGTAAGCTGTAGGAATTATACCAATAAGCCTATGAAGTAAGCAGAGGATGGCAAATAGTGAAACAGATTTAAGGGATAATCTTAGTTTCACTACCGCCTTCTATCCTCAGCACGCGCCTAAACTCAGAGTAGGGAGGATTGTTTTCTTCGCTAATCTATTACCAGGAAACAAGAGGGTGAAAGATGGTCAAATAGAGCAATGTTTTTGATCTGGACCCCGAACCTAGGGACATACTCTCAGTCTAGGGTCTGGAGGTAAAGAACCAAAATATGGAGTGGTATATTTGTCCAGCTGAATAGTCAAGGAGGGATAAAGGAGGTTCGGAAGTAGATTGGAAGTAAAGCAAATCCCTAGGACTCTTGGAGGAAATCTTAAGGTTGTCATGTGTGGATAGCTTGGAAGGGTAGTAGTTGCAAGAGAGGTTGTCCTTTTCTGAGCATGGAGCAGTGAAAAGTGAAGGTTTTCAAGCAAGTTACGACATTCCTTGTTCTCTCACTCAATTTTACTCAGGTGGCTTAGAGGATATAATAATCAATTGTGGATTTAAAGGCCAAGAAGGCTGGCCTACCTGCCTTGCGGAGGGGATAGGGTTGGTGAAAGAGGAGATAGGGTTGAGCCTGAATAACACCCTTGCATGCAGAAGCTCGCATAACATTGGAATTAGAAGTGACCTACGGAAAAACCCATTTACAGGGGCACGCATCACTGACTTGTTAGAGATAGTAGAGGACTCATCAGGTGGCCAGAAGGCAGTTGGAGATATGTTTGAGGAGGGTGGGAAGAGAGGAGGATCCAAGCAGACCGAGGTTGGGAAGGGAACTATAAACGAAAGGGAAGGTCAGTCGGGTGTTAAGGAATTTACCACACAGGTAGAGGAGATGAATCTAGTAGGTAAAAGGTCCTTCAAAGGGCTCAAAATATACATGAAAGAGGGGTGTTTAGGAATGCTCCTGGCAGCAGTAGCCAATGTGGAAGAAAAGACATTCAACATGGAGGGAGGGCTTTGACAGTGGCAGGCAAGGGAGAGAGGGGAAAAGCATAAAATAATCAAGAAATCAGAGACTGTAGCTAACTTGGTCCTGGGAATGGATGTCGGAATCAACAAGGCCATGGAGGTTGTTGAACTAACCTTGGTAGGAAGGGCAAGGGGAAAGAAATACTTGGCCAGCTATATACAAGAATGGACCACAGAAAACTAGCAGAAGTCACTGGACTTAGCCATTGTGGTCATAACACTCGCGAAAGGCTGGTTCATGGTCAAGTTCGGGAAGAGAGAATCGGCGAAATGGGTCATGGCGAGGAATTGGTGCTTCAGGAGATATCCAGTTTTCTTTAAGAAATGGAACCCCATGTTTGATGCACAGAGTGAAAGAGTAGACGAATCACCTGTGTGGGTATGCATTCCTGGACTACCGTCATTTCTCTAGGTCGAATTGGTATTTAGGGCTATTGGCTATCACCTAGGAAAATTCATGGAAGCTGATATGTCATTTCTGCAAATGAGAGATCAAGGGATGGCCCGTATATTAGTAAGCTTAAACCCATGTGAATGTTTGGTGGAGGAAATAAATTTACAATACAAGGATTTCACTTATATTAAAATGTTAGATTATGAAAACTTGTCATTGAGATGTCACAAGTGTCATAAATATGGACACCTAGCAAAAGAATGCCTGATGGGCTTTAGGAAAAGAAGAAAGTAGAGGAAGGAAGAGGTAGGGAAAATAGTAGAGGAGGAGAACAAAGGGGGAAGATGAATATGGGATTGGGGGACGACCAGATGGATATTGATAAGCCTTAGGAGGATATCATGGAGAATATGGAACTGCAGGAAGAAGAACATCCAGTAATTCAACATATTTAGCAGGAGAAGGAGACAAATCCAAAACCAATAGCAGTGGAAGCCGGGAGCCTTACTCACCCAATAGAGGGTACGGTTATGGTTTCTACCCCTACTCATATTTCTCCTGTTCAGTCTTTGATTCTTCCTGCATCAGTGCCTAGTCCCTCCAGCCCTCAGAATTTTGTAATTCCCTTCTCAAACATTGCTAATGAACAACTAGATAGTATTATTACATCAATCACTGATTTAGATTTGAATCGAAAGATTGGGAAGGGTGAGACAGTCACGAACTTTGATGATACCCATGTTGTTAAACCCTTCTACAATCTCAAACCCCATGAGAAGAGAACCCCTCCTTGGGAGGCTGTGTGAGGGCTTGGAATGCAGAATATCCAAGAAGGAGACTAGAAGGCTAGAGGGAGCAAATCAAACTTGTTGAAAGCTCAATTGTGAGCCAAAATGGACATTGCGGATGGGAAGAAAATATCCATCTCTCGGGTGCTTAGAGTAGCACAAAACTCCCTAGAGGTAAGCCAATGATTATTCTATCTCTGAATTGTAGGGGTTTAGCTAGTGGTCCTAAAAAACTGGCACTAAAGTAGGTGATTCGCAATTACAACGTGAACATTCTACTCTTACAAGAGACTTTGGGTGTTCGAATTGAATATCAAAAACTCTATCTGAACTAATGCCTGGATGGCACATCCAGGCCTTGTATGCCAAAGGTCATTCAGGGGGGTCGGCATTGGGTGTAAAAGAAGGTAAACTAAGAGTCCTAAATACTTGGGGGTTGGACTAGGTCATTGAAATACAAGTTTATTCCTTAGAGCTCTACACAACGTTGTTGATTCTCAATATTTATAGGCCATGTCAAGATAGAGTCCACTTTTGTAATAATCTATGTTCCAAGTCCGTTATGGATAACCCAAATTTGGTGATTGGGGTGACCTAAAGTTTTCCCTAGGCATTGTTGAAACCTAGGGCGCCTCTACATGTGCAAACCTACTCTCAGATTTTTTCTCAAAAATCATTAGAGAGAATAAGTTGCTAGATATTAAATTGCCAAAACCGAGACCAACCTAGAGGAATAGGAGAACAGAGGAAGACCGAGTGTCCAAAAGACTAGATTGGTTTCTACTGAGAGAGAGGGTAGCGGCATAGATCCATGTGTTCCATTAGTGGGTAGGGAGTGAGGTGATTTCGATCATATGTCTGTCTTGCTTGAACTAAAAGGGCCTCTTAGAAAACCAACAACTCCTTTCAAATTCAATCTAGCTTGAATAATGGAGGATTCCTATAACATGCCCTCTTTAAAAAAAATTGAGACCTATGAGGCCAAGTGAGAATGGGGAGAAATCTTTCCACTTTATGGATAACCTAAAATTCCTTGAGACGGCTACAATTGAATGGGCCATAGATAATAAATTGAAAGAAGATGAAAATCTAAAACAAATAGGGGTGGAGCTCGATGAGATCGAATGTCCAGAAGCTAAAGGATATGAGACAACTGAAAAAAGGGATAGGATCAAGATGTTGGAGACCCAAAAGAGGAAAATCCTTTTAGTAAGAGAAGAACATTGGCACTTGAAAAGTAGGGCCATCTCGTTAAGGGTTGGGGATGAAAACATAAAATTCTTCCAAAATTAAGCAAAAGGAAGGGAAAATTCAAATACCATTTGGTCATTAAAATCAGAGGATGGAAGGCAGGAAAACGCTTTTGAGGAATTATCCACAATGGGAATAAGCCACTTCAAAATCTTTTTAAAGCACCTTCGAAAATGTAATTAAATGAGGTGATCTGAACAGCTCATGCTTTCCCTCTCTATGTGGATGAGGAGGATTCTTAAGAGCTCATGGGGGAAGTCACAAGATGGGGAGGTCAAAGGAATCATAAAATCAATTCTAAAGGACAAGAGTCCAGGTCTAGATGGTTGGACAATGGAGTTGTTTCAACACTTTTTTGAGATGATAGGAAGTGAATTAACTGATGCGGTTGAAAAATCGAGGAGAAAAAGTGCAAATTTTGAACCTTTTAATGCCACTTTTATAGCCCTTATTCTAAATAAGGAAGACCCATCCTCCTTTGAGGATTTTAGACCGATTTCTTTGTGCAACTATATCTAAAAAATAATTTCAAAGGTGATAGTCGTTAGATTGAAGCCACTACTTTTGAGGCATATTTCAAAAGAAAAAATTGGATTCCTTAATGGAATTTGGATTCATGAAGTGATAGGAGTGGCTCAAGAAACCATTCATAGCATAAACTTAAACAAAAACAAAGGATGAATAGTGAAAATTGACCTCTCTAAAGCCTATGATAGAATTAGTTAGATGTACCTTCGAATGCTTCTAACTCACCTGGGATTTCAAGTGGACTTCATAAACTGGGTCATGGGGTGCTTGAACAATGTGAGCTTTACAGTGTTAATCCATAGGGTGCCATCCTCCTCTTCTCCAAGTCAAAGAGGGCTGACACAAGGCTGCCCCTTATCTCCTCTCCTCTTCCTCCTAGCAGCAGGAGGTCTAAGTCAATTATTACTAGAAGTAAGAAGGAAAGGAGATATCCAAGGAGTTGAAGTAGCATTCAACCTATATATAACTCATTTACTATTTGTGGATGACATCCTTCTCTTTAGAAATGGAAGGAGTGAGAAAATTGAGTTAAAAAAGATATTGGAACTATTCCTCAAGGCGAAGGGCATGCTAGTCAATAAGGAAAAATTCTCATTAATTCTGGAAGGATTTAATAAAATGGTTTCTAGGAATATAGCAGAAGACCTACCCTTTGAAGATCGGAAGTTGGAGGATAGTTTCAAGTACCTAGGACTCTTCTTAGAGGCACACTCATACAGGAAACAAGATTGGTTCTAGTTGGTGGCAAAAATAGAATCCAGGATTAATGATTGGAGTTTCAAATGGATTTCTAGAGTAGGAAGACTGACACTCATAAAATAAGTCCTATTGGCCATTTCAGTGTACTGGGTGGCACTTACATGGGTTCGAAAATGAATTCTGGAAAGGATTAGATGAGTATGCAATTGTTTCCTTCGGGCTCATTCGAAGGAGGAATCGGTGCTACCCTAGGTGGCCTGGGATAAGGTGACAAGACCAAAGGAATGGGGAGGGTGGGGAATAAAAGCGTTATTAGCCTTTGGAGCATCTCTAACAGCAAAACTGGGATGGAGATTAATAAATATGGGAAAATTATGGACCATAGTGGTCAAACGAAAGTGCATTGATCCCATTCCTTTGGATGATTAGATTGGGACATCAAATAAGAATAAAGGGAATGCATCGATGGTGTGGAAAGCTACTCTAAATACCTTCAATATCATAGAACGAGGCCTCTCCTAGCAAATAGGAAATGGAGAACAAGTCAGGATAGGGAAGGTTTCCTAGAAGGGGTGCAACAAAGGATTTTCACTAATTCTAGGTCTTATAAACCAACTAGACTCAAGAGGCATCCAACATATAAGCCAGATCAGAAAAAATAGTCATTCCATGATATGAGGCCAAGCCTAGTTATGAGGGATTGGCCTAAATCTCAATCAACAATGGAGCGAGGAGTGGCAAAACTTCACCAAGGAACTAACCAGATCAAATGTCAAGCTTAGAGATAGACCATATTAGCTAGTCTGGGTGCACGCCCCCATGGGATCCTATTCTCCTAAACAAGGCTATAAATTTATAATGTCAAGAAAGGGGTGGGGGAATGAGGAATGGTGGGTGAACCTCATCTCGAAGCTGAAATGCCCAACAAAAGAACAAATGTTCTTTTGGTGCATACTAAGGAATAAAGTTCCAAACCAGGACATATTACAGAGGAGATACAAGTGAGACCAAGAAAGGTTTTCCTTATGTAAAAATGACATAGAAATGATCCACCATCTCTTCCTAAAATTCCAATTCACTAAGGATCTGTGGATGGAATTAGGGGGATTGATTTAGACCAAGATGACCTGGGAAGAGAAACCTTATTAGAAGTATGGAATAAATGATGAAAGGATTATCTAGAAGGAAATATGAGAAATCTCCCCCTAATTGTACACTGGGGTATCTAGTTGGCCCACAACAACAATATTTTCAAAGACCAGACTCCCTGAGCATGAAACATTGTTTTAGGATGCACTACAATTTATGCAAGTATTCTTGACCCAATACGGGATGCAAATCCAAGAATCATAAGAGAGGAACAAATAGAGAAGGAGCTTTGTGGGTTTATTTTGCTGGGGCCTCATATTAAAACAATAAATGTGGCCCAAGATTGTTGATACATCTAAATGACCACAAGAGCCTTAAAGCCTCTATTGGATTGGGGAATAGAACCAACAATTATGAAAACCTTCTTTCTTTAAAACTACACCTTTGTTGGCTTACTCACCTGGGCATTCACTCGGTTCAAATCTTTGGGGATTCAATGAATTATTAAATGGTTCAATGGTGAGAGAAGATGCTAGATTTACATTCTATCTCCTTTATTATAAGAAGAAAAAAATACTTAAAACATTTTTTTAATGATATTTCAATATGTCATATCTACAGGGAACACAATAGTGCAATAGACCCACTTTCTAAAGCGGGTCTACAACAGGATTTAGAGAGTTGGAGGATAGAGGAAGCTAAGCTGGATGAGATCTGTGTGTTGGATCAGCCACCGTTTTGAGGATCTTGCCCCACACACTCTTGGCTTCGGCATATGATAATTTTTCATTACTGTTTAATTGTTTAGTTTTTAGTTTAAAGTAGCAACCAAAATTATTAACTTGTCAATTCCGGTTCTTGAAAACAAAAAACATCATGGTTAAATACTTATGTCAAACTATAATCTGAACTTATTCCTATTTGAGTTGTTTTCCTCTATGAGGAGGCCCAAGAATGGCTTAGGGCTTACTTTTCGTACTTTGTTTTTTTCCAATTATCAGTTTGTGATGATCTTTTTTGATAGTTAGTTACTGAAAGCTGACCAATATCCTATTCTCATAGAGGAGGCGTGGGATAATGATTTTAGTGATCTTGATTTAGCAAAAATTAGATGGTAGAGTTAGAAGACACTCAAAAATACCATTTCAGAACAAATCTATGCTTTGAACAAAGTCATACAACTTACTGAATGCTTAAATGCATATATTATGTAACCTTTTATTACCTTAATGAAAAGTTTGATTTTTTCTTTGGAAAAAAATAAATGCTACATGTGTAGAAGCAAACATTTTTTTCCAAGATAAATAAATTTATGCATTTAATCATAAACATAGTAAACTATAGTATACAATAACTCACCATAATTAGCATATAAATCATGCATATCTACAAAAATTAATTAAGCAACAGGAATATTGAAACATGGTTGTAACATAAGTAAGCAATAACAGAGATAAAGAAAGAGAAGCACAAGTTTTCCCAGAGAATATTAATTAAATTCTTAGCACAAACAATAGTGACCCAAGTAGTATATAAAGCATGCATATGTATAGGAATTAAATAAGAAAGAAGAAGATTAGAACATGGTTTTAAACTAAGCAAGATTTGATATACATATAGAGAGTCAAGGCGAAGTATTCCCAAAGAAAGAGTTATTTATTAATGGAAATGTAGCGAACGAATAGTAACCCAAATAGTATAGCAATCAATATACCCTCCTACCAATAGGTTATTTCCAAGAATGTATGTCTTTCACATTAATTTGAAATTGAGTGGTATGATTCCTTTGATAGTATGAAACCTTTATGGTCACTAAAATTATATTTTCTTTAAGGTATATATGATCATGACAACCCTATATATAGATATATAGCCATTGTTATCTAAAGTTAAATTTTCTATAAGATAGTTAGGAGGTTGGTAGACTTATATAATATATATATATATTATATTATTATATATATATATATATATATAATATATAATATATATATATATATATATATATATATATATATATATATAGATATATATATCTAGATGATAAGTAAAGGAACATAAATTATCTCCAAAGTTAAGGATCTTTATTTTCATACTAGAGATGGATTTTAATTATATCCTACCTACCATTGCTAGTATTGTTAGGCTATGTAACCACCCTCCTCCCACATTTACCCAAGCTAACCAGTTCACTGGGGTAAACATGTAAGAAATAGTTACTATGACATGATTCAACTCCCTAAGTACAATTAATGAAGTGGAGATGACAAACCAAAACCAAACTAACTTTCCTTAAGAGCTACATGAACCCCAAAGGCTAACTCACCACTCCAGGTGCTCAACACCTGAGTAAAATTGTCTTTTCACTGAACTAGACCCTTAGTCACTCCCATGTCAAGCCCTCCATGCGATTGAAACATTCCAGTCACTCACACAACAAGGCCTCCATGAGACTACAAACTTTTTCAGGTAGTGCTATGCCAGAGACCATGAATTATGAGCCACTGTTTCAATGCTAGGACTCAGGCCTCTACCCAAAACTTGATGAAATTCTTAGAAATGGTAAATAACAAGAAGACCATGCCTCTAATGAAAAAATTGAAAAACGACCTGACCTGACTCATCCTAACGATGATAGACATTTCATGAAACACATTATGAACATGCAATGTACAGGTTATGAAAACACATATAAACGTAGGGAACTCATACTTATCTAGGAATCGTCAAGAACGTTTGATGCCCTCTCACATTAGTTGCATTATCATCTATTAGGTAATTCATTCATTAACATTCCATCTACTGTAGAGCTATAACTAGGGTCTCTCACACCTCTAATTATCCCACATTAATAAGTCAATCCGGGAACGTTTTGTTATTGCAAAGAGTAGCTCAATCCAAGGCTATTTGTCTGAGTAATGCTCAGTAGTATAGTGTTCAGAAGATTCGAAAGAAAACAGATGCTAAGCTATAACTAAACTAGCCCAAAAGATAGAATCACACAAGACAGTTGATCAGTCAAGGGTACGGAAGCAATAACCCATCCCTCTAGAAATTGATAAAGAAAGGGAATTAGAGCATGGACTTATAGGTCTGGGAGCTAAGCAGCGTCTTGCTGAGGCTCACTATAGCATTAGGCCTTCTCTCATGCCAAAACAACAAAGGCAGGTAAATGAAACGACAGAAACTAAAATGGAACAGCAAACTGGAAATGGAACAGCAGTAAATGGAACAGCAGTAAAATGGAACAGCAGTCCTTGACGAATTATGGAATAGCAACCATCACCCATATGTACATATTCTATCCTATTATAGCAATCTGAGGATAATGAATGATATGACTATGTTTCTAAACAGAGTAACGCTGCTTTCAAGTCTTCCAAATAACATTTCACATGGATCCAGTGACAATAACATTCATACCATCATTCTGTTACAGAAATAACTGATTAAAGATGCAATTCAGCCTTGAATAGATTCAATTATATAGTGATGAGACATTATGTGGAGAAATCATTCAGATATTGATTATAACAGAGCATATCATATCATATGAAAAATGTATCAGATTACTAAATAATAAAGATAAACAAACCACACACAAATCACCGTATAATGATACAAAAGCAAGTGTCCTTCAGAGCCAGGCCCTTAACTGCCAATGGTACACTGCCTGAGGTTACTCCAGACGCAGAGACGAAATGAACACCAAGTATTTTATATTAATCGCATCAACAAAAGTATAACAAAATCAGGTCTCAGTGAGACTCAATGATCATAGTTTGTTCTGAAACTTAGAATTATAAAAACAGACGTCCCCTTTCTCAATGGCGTGGTGCCTTTATATAAAAGAAATGACGGAGGTATCTAGATAATCAAAGATAAGTTAAAGCAGCAACCCCTCAGGATCAAAGATCCTGAGGGATTCGCTAATCGTTCAATTCTTCTCTTTTCTTTCTTGCGTTCTCCGACTCGGTATCCTACATTCTTTTCCTGGACTATTCAATTCTGATTTTGCTTGATCTTGTTCGCATCTGGTTCCCTGCTGGAGGGACAACAGTTTTTCTTCTCTCTTTTGAACGGCAATTCCTTGCTTCCACGTCTTCCTGCATACAAAAATGTCAATTATTAGCACTTGAGCTTCCTTTGTCTACTTTCGCACATTTTATCAAAATCCTTTATCTTCTTTGAATTCATAATGCAGAAAAGGTTAGAATTATTATTGAAAAACCACTAGATTGCTTGTCAAAAGCATACCTTCCAAGTGCTCCACACACCCCCCTGCTTACCCTGTTTCATGGCCTCATGAAAACATTATAGTTAACATGCAAGGTGGTGAGAGAATAGGTCGGAGAAGGGATCTCGCGAGGAGGCCGACAACCATGATGAGCAACTAGATTGTCAAAGAACTGATCTATTTGATCTACAGGCATCTCATATAAGGCTTGATATCCAGGTGCAGGGTGTCAAATAATTGGACTGCGAAATCGATACCCCAACCAGGATGGCCCTGCTCGCAGAATCCGTTCCCCATAGAGGCTCAATCGACTGGAAGCCAGCTCAAAATTCTCATATTTGAATGGTTCCCTGAGCTGGATGTTTGGGTTAGAGGTCCGGTATCAAAATTTTGCAGCATCGATGGCAAGGTCTTTAATAGTCAGGAAATATTCCAGACTATTTCAGATCAAGTCTTCGTGCATGGTTCCTAATATCTCAATGACACCTG
This sequence comes from Pinus taeda, assembly GCA_000404065.3. NCBI lineage: Eukaryota > Viridiplantae > Streptophyta > Pinopsida > Pinales > Pinaceae > Pinus > Pinus taeda. Next base: position 38,569 of record APFE030608072.1, on the reverse strand, counting down.
GGATCCTCATAAGACTCCTATGCTCTCTCCATAGCGTCACTGGGTCTCTAGGTTTAGCTCGTACCCATAAATCTAAGCTATTCTCTTTTCTCTGGAAGGTGTTGTAAGCTTTGAGCCACTTCAGCTGATTAACCCCAAATGAGATAAAGGCTTGGAATTGTATATCGCCAACAAAAGGGCCAGGATTTAAATCAGTTTCCTGGTCTAGCACAAGGTTGTGTAGGTAAAACTCGCATAATAACCTTTGAACCTTAACTCCATAGTGCTTGCAACAGTCTATAAAGTCATTAACAGTGTTGATGTGGATAGGTGCTCCTGCCCTAATGGCTTTTATTTTTAATCT
>APFE030608072.1:11349-24354 GCA_000404065.3 Pinus taeda | reverse complement strand
TTCTACATATTCCTCTAAAGTTTCATTTGGTCTGGCCGTCATTTGGAAAATTTCATCTTTTAGTTCTCTTAACCTACAATAATCCTGATATTTCTTGAGAAAGGATTCCTTCATTTGCTCCCAGTTGTTTATGACTCCACCACCTAAACCCATAAACCATCTCAGAGCTGCTCCTTTCAAAGTGGAGGGGAACAACTTTAATTTCTGGGGGTTAGTGGTGTAATCGTACCCTCTACATAGCACATCAAATTCAAATAAGAATTCATCAGGGTCTTCTGATGTAAGTCCATGAAACGTCGGGATATGTTGAATAGGGATTGCTTTCATGGGTGCATTTGCAGCAGAGTCTACTATAGGATATTGCAATGTAGAAGTTTGAGTATTTGGCTGATTCTGTGCCATAGGATCAAATATGTGCCAATAACCTTCCAGAATTTCTAGGAGGGTGTTCCTAGGTTGAGAAGGGACAGCCTTGGCAGGGACTTTTTTAATGACACTTCCCTTATCTGGGATTTCTATATGAGGGAATGAGGTGCCTTCAATATTAACTTTGGCCGCGCTCCCCTTATCTAGGCTATTTAACAGTTGGATTATTCTAGAAGGAGACCTTGGTTCCTCTATTTCCCCTGTTTCCCCTTCTCCTTCACAGAGGTTGCTTAAATTCCCTTCCTGCAGCCGTTCTGCCACAGAATTTTCAATTTCTTGAAAGTCCTGTTCATCAATCTGGCTATGCACCTCAGCGAAGGCTCCAGATGGTGATTCTCTAGCCTGAAGGGAACTAGTAGGCTGTTTAGAATTAATTTTTCTAAGTCCTACTGACGGCTAAGATTCAGTTTTCTTATAGATTTCATCTATGAAGGTTGTTCAGCCAAGGGTCACCAGTCCTTTGGCTTTTTCAGGTTTGACTGAAGGTTTGATATTCTTTTCTAACTTTTTCTGCTTAGTCATGCACTCTAAAAACTACTAAATCCTATCAACCAGCAATTCTGCTAAGAGAGCGGACAGTGGAGTAGGGCTTTTACATGATCCGTACGCAGGTTCTTACCTTTCGTTTTTAAGATCCAACTCCCCCTAGCAGATTTGCACACTACTCTGTAAAGGGCAAATGGCTATTACTCCTTCCCCGACAACGGTGCCAAAATGTAGAGCTATAATTAGGGTCTCTCACACCTCTAATTATCCCACATTAATAAGTCAATCCGGAAACATTTTGTTATTGCAAAGAGTAGCTCAATCCGAGGCTATTTGTCCGAGTAATGCTCAGTAGTATAGTGTTCAGAAGATTCGAAAGAAAACAGATGCTAAGCTATAACTAAACTAACCCAAAAGATAGAATCACACAAGACAGTTGATCAGTCAAGGGTACGAAAGCAATAACCCATCCCTCTAGAAACTAATAAAGAAAGGGAATTAGAGCATGGTCTTATAGGTCTGGGAGCTAAGCAACGTCTTGCTGAGGCTCACTACAGCCTTAGGCCTTCTCTCACGCCAAAACAACAAAGGCAGGTAAATGAAACGGCAGAAAGTAAAATGGAACAGCAAACTGGAAATGGAACAACAGTAAATGGAATAGCAGTAAAATGGAATAGCAGTCCTTGACGAATTATGGAACAGCAACCATCACCCGTATGTACATGTTCTATCCTATTATAGCAATTTGTGGATAATGAATGATATGACTATGTTTCTAAACAGAGTAACGTTGCTTTCAAGTCTTCCAAATAACATTTCACATGGATCCAGTGACAATAACATTCATACCATCATTATGTTATAGAAATAAGTGATTAAAGATGCAATTCAGTCTTGAATAGATTCAATTATATAGTGCTGAGACATTATGTGGAGAAATCATTTAGATATTGATTATAACAGAGCATAGCATATCATATGAAAAATGTATCAGATTACTAAATAATAAAGATAAACAAACCACACAGAAATCACCGTATAATGATACAAAAGCAAGTGTCCTTCAGAGTCGGGCCCTTAGCTACCAATGGTACACTGCCTGAGGTTACTCCAGACACAAAGACGAAATGAACACCAAGTCTTTTATATTAATCGCATCAACAAAAGTATAACAAAATCAGGTCTCGGCGAGACTCAATGATTATAGTTTGTTCTGAAACTTAGAATTATAAAAGCAGTCGTCCCCTTGCTCAATGGCATGGTGCCTTTATATAAAAGAAATGATGGAGGTATCTAGATAATCAAAGATAAGTTAAAGTAGCGATCCCTCAGGATCAAAGATCCTGAGGGATTCGCTAATCGTTCAATTCCTCTCTTTTCTTTCTTGCGTTCTCCAACTCGGTATCCTGCATTCTTTTCCTGGACTATTCAATTCTGATTTTGCTTGATCTTGTTCAGATCCGGTTTCCCGCTGGAGGGACAGCAGTTTTGCTTCTCGCTTTTGAACGACAATTCCTTGCTTCCACGTCTTCCTGCATAGAAAAACGTCAATTATTAGCACTTGAGCTTCCTTTGTCTACTTTCACACATTTTATCAAAATCCTTTATCTTATTTGAATTCATAATGCAGAAAAGGTTAGAATTATTATTGAAAAGCCACTAGATTGCTTGTCAAAAGCATACCTTCCAAGTGCTCCACATCTACTAACCAAAACATCATGATATTCATAACTCGAGGCTATCATAAAACCATACTTATAACCATCATATAACTAGATAAATAACAATAAATAAAAAACAACAAAACCATATAATAACGAGTACATTTACACAAAAAACATAAGAGGAAAATAGCTATTATTAATATATGCAATTCAACCAAATCAAAGACATGCAAGTACCACCCAACCATAGATTGGGCTAAGCCGAGTCTCTTTTTAAGCTAATCACCCTTGTGCCATATTCCAAACATGAATGTGGGATCTCATGGAATAACCAATCAAAAGCAAACTCAGGGCTTCCACGGCCAAAGCACCTCAACCCTCAACCAGCGAGTCCACCTCACGATTCAACATCGCTAACCATTGGCAAATCAATCTCCATTCAAGTTTTCCAGAGCTCCAGAGCATTTGTTCCAACCCGGCTTCGAGGATTACTAACTCAACCCACAATTGTCATTAGGCTCTAGAGAATTTGTCTAGCCAAGGCTTCCATGACTAGTAACTCAACCCATCAAGGGCTCTTGAACATTTTTCCAACTAAGACTTCTGGGACTAGTAACTCAACCCAAGTTGTTACAGGTATTTCAAGTGTTTGTTCAACCAAGGCTCTAGGAAATAACAACTCAACCCACAACCATAAGGAAGATGAGAACCAACCATATAACAAAAGGTAAAACGCACAACACCATGTCTATCTAGGAAATGGCAAGGAAATACAAAATCATTGTCGATCTAAGAAATCCTCCATGCCAATGACAAATCATAATGAAGAAACCACATGCATGTGCTATGCATCCGAAGCCTAGCAAGGAAATCATACATGAAACCTGGTACCTACAAAGAAAACTCATTGTAACTATTGATCATTTTTCTCCCTTGCATTTTCCTACTTTTCCTTTGCCTTCTTGCTCCAAATCTAAAGTATACCCAAAATTTTCCAAGAATTCTCCAAGAAAAATCTAAGTGCCCAAGAGTATGAGAGAGAGAGAGAATAGAATGAGAGTGGCAAACACTGAACTAACAAAAAATAACACTAAAAAAAGATGTGAATTGATCCTCAGAATCCTTTTTACTAATGAGGTATCTATTTTCTTCATTTCCCAATATTTTCCTTCAATTTCCTCCTCACATGCAACTTGTGACCTTTCACCTTCTTTTTCTCCTATTTTCCATTATTTTCATAAATGAAAAGCCAGTAAATGTTGCATGCCTTTCCAATACCTTTGCCAATTTCCATAGCCATTAATTAATCACAAGTCATCTCCATCACTATGTTTTTACCCAACATTCAACTTGAAATACGTGTCCCATGACCTTGGTTATTATTTTTGCCTTTATTAACTTTATTACACGTATTTTTAACCCAGGGTTGTTACAGACCCCTCCCCCTAGGGGAACATTGTTGTTGGTGTTCAATGACACCTACAACCAATAAGACCACTGAAAAGAAAAACATACTACCATGGAGATTTATAACTTATCTCCTTGTAGTATTTACAATGAACAACCTATTGAAAGGCAAACCAACATGACAAACATAACAAAATGACACCCATACTGCTTATTGGAGCTTTATAACACAACCCATTTCAGTATTTACAATGAAAACCATATATAAATATGTATATATACCAAAACTACTTTTCCTCAAATGAAAAACAATGAAGGATACATAGCTTGCATATGATAATCATCTTGTTGGGTGTGTGTTATATTCTTTACATGACTAGCCCCACACGCGGCGGGGTAATAGGGTGGGAGAAAGACCCCTTATTTGTTGTGTAGTAGGGCGGCGGCAGGCCCCCTTGTTGGGGAGTTTGAGAGGGGTAGTAGCCTCCCTCTATGGTGTCTAGGGTAGCACCCTAGGGAATTTTTTTGGACCTGATATTAGGTGGGTGAACCTACTTATACTTTTGCGCATGATAATTTTTTGTCCATGGTATCTTTTGTAGATCCGGTCAAGGGAACTACAGTTATGTACAAATCCAAGGTTAATGGATTGTGGTTTATGGATGCTTTGGCATGTATATATTTGTATTGTAACATTGAAAGGAAAATAATGTAAAATCAATCTGGTAGTCTTGGTTTTCGTATTGAGGGGAAACTCTCTGTGTATATATGTATTATGTTTTATGCTCTCGACATTGTTTATTTTCTATTTTTTAGAATTTGTATGCAGGTAATTTATGTATAGGGTTAAAACCTACATTTGATATCAGATTTGTTTTGTCTTCAAGGGGACGCCTTTGCTACTGAGGGGTTTCACTCGGGCCTATCGTAGACTGCATTTAGTAGGAGATCTACGGGAAAAATTCTTGTGCTGAAAGAAGATGGTGAGCGATGGAAAGATGGAGATTGAGAAATTTAATGGTCAGAGTTTTGAGTTATGGAAACTCAAGATGGAGGATTTTCGGGTGGATAAGATTAGTGGATTGTGGTAGATCCAAGTACTAAACCAATGACAATGTCCAATGAAGACTGAAAGAAGTTGGATTGGAAGGCAAAGAGAACAATATGATTATGTATCTCATATTTAGTATTGTTTAATGTAACAGGGGAATCTTTGGTGAAGGATTTGTTGGACAAGTTAGGGACTTTGTAGCAATATAAGTCTCTGGTGAATAAACTGTTCCTACAGAAATGGTTGTATAACTTGAGGATGAAGGATGCAGACTCAGTGACAGAGAATTTGAATGCCTTTAATACTGTGGTAAGCCAATTGTTATCTATTGGTATAAAAATTTTAGATGAAGGTAAGTGCATCAGTTTGTTGTGTTTTTTGAAATATACATGCGATAGTCTTGTTGATGCAATAGGTAGCAATGTGATTGTCATGCAGTTTGATGAAATAGTCTCATCCTTGCTATTGGAGGAGATGAGATGGAAAAATACGGAGGGATATAATGGTGATTCCTAATTTGTACAAGGATCGTTGCAGGACAAAAACAAAAATAAATCCTCAACTCGGAGACCTAAATTTAGAGGGAGATCTAAATCTCCAGGAAAACCTATAAAGATGTGCTAGAAATGTGGAAAGGAAGGCCACTTCAAAAAGGAATGTAGATCTAAATCTCCTGAGAAAGTAAAGGGATCTGATGATGCCCCTTCTATAGAGGTGAAAACCACCTCAAATGAAGGTGGGGAAGTGTACTTGGCTTCTTATTCAAGTACACATGTAGATCATGAGGCATGGTTGATTGACTCAGGTGAATCCTTTCACTTCACTCCCCACAGGGAGTGGTTCTATGAGTATGATAAATATTATGGTGGTTATGTCTTCTTATGGGATGACAGGAAGGCTAGAATCGTCAGTCATGGAAAATTCAAGTTGAAGTTGGAAGGTGGAAGGATTATAACACTTTCGAGTGTTCTTCATATTCATACATTGGCTAGAAATCTGATTTCTATAAGAAAGTTGGACAATGCATGTGTAAGAATAATGTTTGAGAAAGATACCAGGAAGATAGTTCAGGGATCACTGGTATTGATGTAGGGATTTCGGATTGTAAATTTATACAAGCTTTCATTGTAGCACTATTATTGATGGGTGTAACAATTCTGTGGTTCCTAAAAATGGAGTAGAAAATCAAGTGGTCTCTGGAGAAAATACCATGCTATGGCATCAAAAGCTTGGACATATTGGAGAGAAGGACCTTCGAATACTTCATGGTAATGGTATGGTAGAAGGTATGTCTAATTTCTCTCTGGATTTTGATTTCTATGAAAATTGTGGATACGGGAAGCATAATCAGGTGAGTTCCCCCTCTGGTGATAAGAGGGCGAAACAAATATTAGAGATCGTGCATAATGATGTGTTTGGACCTATGTTGGTTCCATCATTGGGTAAGTATGTGTACCATGTATCATTTATAGATGACTTCTCAAGGAATACATGGATATATTTCCTGAGGAAGAAATATGAAGTATTTGATAGGTTTAAATAATTTAAGGCTCTGGTGGAAAACCAGACAGAGAAGAAGATAAAGTTGCCGAGGGCAGATAATGGTGTAGAGTTTTGCAACAAGGAATTTGAAGAGTTCTGTAAGAAGTGTGGTATAGCACGAAAGAAGAATATTCCATACACACCTCAACAAAATGGAGTTGCAGAAAGAATGAATAGGACATTGATGGAAAAGGCAAGAAGCATGCTCAATGGTGTTGGGTTAGGACAAGAATTATGGGCAGAGGTGGTGTAGACTGCATGTTACTTGTTCAACAGATCACCTTCATTAGTGTTGGAGAATAAGACTCCCCAAGAGGTATGGAATGGTAAGAAACCCTCTCTTTCACATGTGAGGGTATTTGGATGTGATGCATATGTACATGTTCCAAAGGAGAAAAGAACCAAGTTGGATAGTAAATCTGAAAGGTGCATCTTTATTGGGTATAAGGATGGTTTAAAAGGTTATAAGATTTTGAACCCCGAAACAAGGAAGGTTGTGTACATCAGCGATGTGGTGTTTAGAGATTTGAAATATGTTATGAAACATGAATTCCTACCAAAAGAAATTGAGAAAATAGAGTTTGAGCTAAAGGAGGAGGAATTAGAGAAGAGGAATCAGAAGATGAAGAGCCACAAAATCTAGCTGTGAGAAGATCAGTTTGAGAAAGAAGGAAGCAAGAAAGGTATAGTCTAGCTACTATTTTCAAATTTTATTGTATCTATTACTGACGATGATCCCAAAACTTTCAGGGAAGCAGTAGATTGAAAGGATGGAAAACTCTAGAAAGAGGCCATGGTTGATGACATGGCATCTTTGCACGAAAATGAGGCTTGGGATCTGGTGGAGTTGTTGGATGAAAGGAAACCTATTGGGAGTAAATGGGTGTTTAATAAGAAGATGAATGCAGAAAGAAAGGTAGAGAAATACAAATCTCGGTTGGTAGCAATAGGTTATTCCCAGGTGTCGGGAATTGATTTTAGTGATATTTTTTCTCTTGTCGCCAAGGTAGCTTCTATTAGATTACTTTTATCTGTTTTTGTTGCTTTTTATTTTGAGTTAGAGCAGATGGATGTGAAGACAACATTTCCTCTTGAGGATTTGGAAGAAGAGATCTACCTGAAGAAACCTGAAGGATTTGTGGTGAAGGATAAGAAATAACTGGTACGCAAGTTAAAAAAGTCCTTGTGTGGGTTAAAACAGTCACCAAGGATGTGGTATCAGAAATTTGATACATATATATATGGGGACTTGGCTTCACCAAAAGAAAAGTAGATCACTATGTGTATTTTAAATTAATTTGTGACCATGTTATTTATTTTGTCTTGTATATGGATGATATGTTGTTGATTGGAAATAACAAAGAAATTATCCAGGAATTGAAGATCCAATTGTCCTCTAAATTAGACATGAAATATCTTGGTGCTGCAAAATATATTTTGGGCATGGAAATTAAATGAGATTGGAAAAAGAGGAAGCTCTGGTTAAACTAGACGAAGTATGTTGAGACAATATTGAAGAGGTTTAATATGCAGGATAGTAAACCGGTGAGGTTCATATTCCTATAGGTGTAAATTTATCTGTTGAACAGTGTCCCAAGACACAAGAAGGGGAATACAACATGTCCTTTGTTCCATATGCAAGTGGAGTCAATAGCCTGATGTATGAAATGGTTTATACCAGACTAGACATTACACATGTTGTGGGAGTATTGAGCAGGTTCATGTCAAAACCAAGGAAGGAGCAGACAATAGTGAAGCTAGTTTTTAGGAATTTGCGTGGCACTAGTGGTTATGGTCAATGCTACCAAGGAAGACTAGGATTAGATAGATTTTTGGACATCCACGGATTTTCTAATGTGGACTGGGCTGAAGATGTGGAACATAGAAGATCTACGGGTGGGTATGTATTTAAACTGTTTGGAAGTGCAGCTAGTTGGGTGAGCAAGAGACAAACTATAGTGTCACTTTCAACTACTGAGGAAGAATTCATGGTAGCCACTCATGCAAGCAAGGAAACAGTTTGGTTGCAAAGATTGTGTTCAAGTATGGGGTTGATATAGCGAGCTATAAGGATAGAATGTGACAACCAAAGTGAAATTTTCTTGGCAAAGAACCCTTCTTATCATTCAAAGACAAAGAACATTGATTTTTAGTTTCACTTTGTAAGGGATATGTGATAAGCACCAGTATTGCAGGAAGAATGGTGCAACTCCTGGAGCCACCAACTTTATTTTATCAGCCTAGGGTTTGTACAAACCTAGAGGTGACAGTGTTGTATGCACAAGTAAAAGTGATGGCTCTGACTTTTTGCATTGTTCAACTGGTGAGAGACCACTAGAGCTTTCAAGAAAGACTTCTATGGATTCAGAAGAAGCTTGATTGTTGATGAAAGAAAGAGAAATCTACTCTAGGAGAAAGCTTGTCTACTGCAATAAAGAAAATGACTGGAATCATATGCTCACAACATGCCATTCTCTAACCAACAACTGAGAAACTATGCTTTATAAGAATGACAAGCTAACATGTATGAAATGCTACTATCTAAAGCATGGAAGTTCAAGACATCAAACATCACTACTGTGCATGTAAAGGACTGAAATAAATCTATTTTGTTCTTTTTATTCTTTTTATGGAAAATCAAGTTTAAACCCTAATCTCCTTTAGTGATGTAGCAAGTGGTTCAGGGATGTTGGTCGATGGTTGGGAGGTTTAGAAGACCCTCAAGTACCGTTGTGTGGCTTCCTAGAGGTTTTCCCTCAATTTGGCCTCAAAAGACACCACTACAAGAAAACCTACAAGATGTCCTAAAAACCTATAGGATTTCCTATACTTCTACAGGATATAGCCGAGAGCAAAATGATGGGTGCTAGAGGTGATGAGAGGCTTAGGGAAGGTGCTTAGTAGGTGTAATGGAGTGAGAAAATGCCTAGGGTGTTGGGTTATGTTATATTCTTTCCACGACTAGCCCATGTAGTTATCTTGGGGGTTAGAGGGGGAGCAGAGCCCCCCGTTCGTTGCATTGATTATGTAGCAGGGGAGTCACAGGGGGTTTGAGGGCTGCAGGTAACCCCAATCTATGGAGTCCAGAGTAGCACCCTAGAAAATTTTTGTTTTGGAATCTGTGTTAGGTTAGGCGGACCCACCGATGGTTTTGTTCATGATTTTCGCCCATGTTTTTGGACGCGATGGTTTTCGGTCCATGGTTTTGGATGAGATGGTTTTTGGTACATGGTATTGGATGCTTCAGCATGTAGAAATATGTATTATAACATTGAAAAGAACGTAATGAAAAATCAAGCTGGTAGTCCTAGTTTTGGGATCCAGGGGAAATATTTGTGTATATGTGTTTTATGTGTTATGCTCTCGCATTGTTTATTTTCTGTCTTTTAGAATTTGTATGCAGGTAATTTTTGTATGGGGTTAAAACCTACATAGGGTCACTCAAAAATCAAAATGAAGGTTAGGAGATGGTTGGATTTCCTCAACATGCTTGGAGGAATTTCTATGCAAAATGACGAAATTAATGAAGGTCTTGGTGAAAGCAAGGAATGATTATGGATGGATGAAATTGGAAGGTGGTTTCTTGCTATGGGATATCTCTCTACTTCTGAAACACCTACTCTGCATCAAACATTTTTATTTTCCAAAAAATCATGTAAACAAGAAGAATTCTAATAAGCTAGAAAAACATAGTTTAATGAGCTAATTGTCTACTTCATGCATGATGACAATTGCAGAATGTAATGGAATCATTAATAAGATCTATTATAAGAATCAATATGGAAGAGACGATAATCAATTCCTATACTTTCAAACTAATTGAATGTTGGTCCAAGTACATTAAATCCTAAATTCTATGAACAAAATAGAAATCTCTCTTTTTGGGGCTGCATAGGGGTCCTTTACTGAAATCATGATCCTTGAAGGAAGAGGTGGGGAAAAGACACCTATTGACATCTTTGTGATGCTCCTTTTATCCCTTCTAACATGCTGCTAAAGTAAAGAACAAACGGAAGCAAAATAATAAACAAACTAATCAAATCTACACTACTTGCAATGAAAAACTTCTAAGGACAATTTAATGATGAATCTATGAGACTAATCTAAACATACAGATACAGGAAAAGGAGACTTTTCTAATAGGGTTGGGCCCTAACCCAAGACCTTTATCCCTTTGATTTAACTGAGTATTGGATCATGAGAAAGCTCATTCTCATTATCAAAATAGAAAATTACACAGCAATGTCTTCAACAAGTCTATAGCTCGAAAATAACTAGTGTTTTTACAACAAAAATTTGAATCCTAATGAGGCTCTATGCCTCTTTATTTATACAACTGAAGTCCCAAACAACTTCCTTAAATACAGGGAGGCTCATATCCCAAACTTGAGATGAATTAAGTCTTTAACTATCACTTACTTGGCTGGCTTTTGATCTTCATGATTTTGTTGCTTGTACTCCAAGCTGGTGTGGTTAATGGAGGAGTATTTGAATGAGGGGGGAGTAAATGAAGAGGATTTACCTCCTACAGTCCCTCTCCCTTGTCCCATTTGAGTTTCAAACCTTAATCTTACCAAAATCCCTCGATTTTCTCTTTCAAACTTGTAGTCAATGCATATTATTCCACTAGACATAATATCTCTGTTTAACTTATCTCATTAAACAAAATATAATCAAAACATGTAATAAATTGTGAGAAGAGTTGATTTGACTAAGCTAGGAGGTGACTTAAGGTCCATATTGTTACCAAATGATGAGGCTCATCATCACCCCGTACTAAAAGTGTTGCTCATCTTCTAAGAAATTCAATCCATATCCATGTCTTTCATAGCTCTAGTAGCCTCCCTGACATGCCATGCTTCTGCTGTGGTTTCCTCTTCTTGTTCATAGAATCCTTCCTTCCTTTCTACCTCCTCCCACTACTTCCTTTCTTCCTCTTCCTTCCTTCCTTCTAACATCCTCAAGTACATTGGTGGACTGAGTCTCAAGCCAATCCAATTGACTTTGAGCCTTTGAATGGTTTGTTTGTACATGGGTGTCCTGTTATTTACCTCATTTTTCATGATTGGCAGGGGAAGTGCCAATATGATCTACTTTGGTGATACAAAGATCTCATATTCTTGTGGAAAAAGTATACCTACATTAGGTTGATGCTGCCCTACCTCTGAATGGGTGATCCAACAGCCTAAGCTGGGTCATGCCATGTTTCAATTTTTGTTGTAGATTAGAGAAAGAAATCTATCCAAACATCTCAATCTTGGCAGGTAAAGTAGATAGGTAGAGAAAGAAAGGTTCCCAACTGCTTAATCTGGGGCCTTGGAAGAAATAAGGGTAGTTTTAGATAGACAATCAAAATAAAAAGCCAAAGGAAAAGAAAAGGCACAAAAAGGGTTTGCAAATCTAAGTGCACCCTCCTTGGAGTAACAAAAAATGCTAGGAAATTGAGTGGGTAGGTAGATGGGGTTGCAGAAAGCATGGTTCATGGCATTTCCCTGGCCTAAGCAAAGTTAAAACATGGTGCCAGTGCAGATTTCCTATTTCAGCAGTCTTGTAACAACTTAATGAAGCATGTCTAACTTCCATATTACCCCCCATCACATTCATGGCTAACATCCCTATGCCACCCATGTTCATGAAAGAAGTCAAAGTCTTTTGTTGGTTCTAGTTTCTTTAAGAGCCACATTTCTTGTGTAAAAATTCTTTTCATTTTGATCGACTTCCTAAAAACTAAGTTGATTTCATATAAACAGCTTAGTATTTTACCCCCCTCATCGACCTTTTTCACTCATGTTAACTACTAACCTATCACTAGTTAACTCCTTATATCCCCTATCCCCCCTATTACTATGTAAATTTGGCAAAAAACCCAAAAATATCTATATATCCCCTTCCCCGAGAATTATAGCTCTATGTATCGTTTTGAAAGTTTCAAAGGCCAAAACATTGAGCACGACCCAGTAGAGCGGCGAAAAATTAATCTTGAGATTAATCCGGGATTTGCTCGGATTAATAACCAAAACCCGCTTTATGAATAAACCTTGCAAAAAACCAACTAAAACCCACTTTTTACAATGTTCCGTCGGGCGCATATTTCAGAAATAATAATATTTTATCTTTCCTCGCAGTCAGTATTGCCCTCGCATTTCATCAACCAGTCGACCGTCGGATCTGGGCTTTCCCATCCGACGGCCCACATGCATATCGGACGGGCCCCGATCACCGCACTTTACCGCCTGAGAAACTGTCAGAGGGTGACGTCAGGCCTCTGCCACGCGTCACCCCCATATCTTCTCGGGCCGCCCTCTGACAATACCGTGACCGTATCCAGGGCAATCCAAGAAAATCCACTTACCACTGTGTTATACCGCCTACCCACGTCACCGCTACGTCGCGCCCACGTCAGTTCGACTTGGCGCCCTGTCGGCACCC
>APFE030608072.1:0-11339 GCA_000404065.3 Pinus taeda | reverse complement strand
TTTCTTGTGTAAAAATTCTTTTCATTTTGATCTACTTCCTAAAAACTAAGTTGATTTCATATAAACAGCTTAGTATTTAACCCCCCTCATCCACCTTTTTCTCACTCATGTTAACTACTAACCTATCACTAGTTAACTCCTTATATCCCCTATCCCCCCTATTACTATGTAAATTTGGCAAAAAACCCAAAAATATCTATATATCCCCTTCCCCGAGCATTATAGCTCTATGTATAGTTTTGAAAGTTTCAAAGGCCAAAACATTGAGCGCGACCCAAAGAGCGCCGAAAAATTAATCTTGGGATTAATCCGGGATTTGCTCAGATTAATAACCAAAACCCGCTTTGTGAATAAACCTTGCAAAAAACCAACTAAAACCCACTTTTTACAATGTTCCGCCGAGCGCATATTTTGGAAATAATAATATTTTATCTTTCCCCGCAGTCAGTATTGACCTCGCATCTCATCAACCCGTCGACCGTCGGATTTGGGCTTTCCCATCCGACGGCCCACATGCATACCGGACGGGCCCTGATCACCGCACTTTACCGCCCAAGAAACTGTCAGAGGGTGACATCAGGCCTCTGCCACGCGTCACCCCCATATCTTCTTGGGCCGCCCTCTGACAATACCGTGACCGTATCCAGAGTGGTCCGAGAAAATCCACTTACCGCTGTATTATACCGCCTGCCCATGTCACCGCTACACCCGCCCACGTCAGTTCGACTCAGCGCCCTGTCTGCAGCCCCGCCCGCCAGCGCTCCGACGTGTCTGCCACCTATGCAATCCCCGTGGACCACTCACAGGCTGCCACGTCACTCGATGACATCATGCTGACGTCACCCGACCCTGACCCCAATTGATGACATCATGCTGATGTCATCCAAAAAACACGCCAATGACCCAAAAAGTCTATATTTTAGCCAAAATTTCGTGTTTTTATCACTTTTTCTAAAAAGAACTGTTGCTCACATCTGCATGCGAATTACGACAACCTGTCACCAACCTGCAGAAATCGACCCGAAGAATGCTGTCGCCTCCAACCCGCCTACATTTGTGACCATTGCCGACAATTCACCAGGTATTTACCCAAAGCATCCCCTCAGAGCTTGGTTATGTCCATAATTCTCCAAAACTGAATTAACAAGAGTAAGGCAACCTGTATTTACCAGCAAATTCCCAGTAAACCAGCATTCCTTTACAGTTGTAGGGTCGAAATTCACCTGCTGAACCCACATATAGTCACATTTTCCTAAATTCACAGTCTGTCCGTGCATTCGTGGACTGAAAACCTGATCTACACTAATTCACCAGGAGAACAGTGCTACTAGTCCCTGTGTTTGCTCAATTAACTCTCTTTTTTAGCATTTTACACCATTGTCACCATAGTTACCTCATTTTACCTTACAATTGGCTTTACTTCTGCAAAAAATAGCCCTCTGTGTTGTTCTGCCCACTAAAACTAGTTCTAGTACAAGTCACAGGTACTACTTAACCATGGAAACACCAGTAGCCCTGAATTTTCAACCTCTAAATGCCCCACACAGAGAGCTAGAGTGGAAGGCCCTAGGTGATAGAGATTACCAGATGCTAGACTCAACTGCCATGACTTCCAAATTCAATATTCACCTGCTGAATGAGTTAAAAGCCCAATATCTCAGTGGAGCTGATATCTTAGGGATTTTGGACTCCAACCTGCCAATTTACAATCTCCCTCAAGTCAATGTCCTCCCAGACTTGATAAATCAATGTCGTTCCAGCTATGACCCATGTTAGAGAGCTGTTCTCAGCCCCTCAGGCTCAGTATTTTTCCATATCACCCCTGAGGCCATTAATGAGATGCTACACTTTCACACTGCAAAGCCCCTAACTCCTCTCTCCATCAATGACTTGATAAAGAAAGGGGGCAAGCTGTCCAGTGCTTAGATTACCAAGATTAATCAGTTGTTTATTCAGCCAAAATTTGAAGCTATGAGCACCACCCTTCCTATAGCATATCAATATCTCAATGAGCTGGGCAAAATGCTGGTAGATTTGATCAGTTACATCCTGGGTTATGGGATATATGAGGATGTTGATGAAACCATTATGGCCATACTATCCATATTCTCCCCTGGAATGCCTCCTGCTATGCACTATGATTTTGCCACATACATTGCCAATAAGATTCATGAACAATTGATGAATCTAGAAAGGGAAAAGGTGTTTAAATACACTAGGTATATCTATCACTTATTCTTATTTTATCAGCTTGATGCCTTCCCTGTTCCTCTCAAGAAGCTAAATGCCCAGGGAAACCCAAGCTCTGTAGTGTTTTGGTCTTCAGTCTTTCATCATATATCTTATTCACCTTACACCTATTATGAATTCATAGACCTTTTTATCCATCCAGCTATGACCTTGTTATTGGGTGTCCCTCCTCCCAGATTGACAGAGGAGATGCAAAGGATTCTTCACCTCTCAAAGGCCTACAGGATTGGTGATTGGTACTTTTACCAACACCATATAGTAATCAGAATATATGGCTGTGAGTTGAACCCTTATAGGCTGCCAAGATATGTCCCTATAAGACTTTTTGCCCTAAAGTATTTTAGGCAGTTTGGAAATGCGGACTTTGTCCATTTCCAAAGTAAAAACAAGAAGGTGCAACTAAAAGTGAGGAATCAGCTAGGCCCATTTCTATACAACAAAAGGGAGGAAGTATGGAAGGAAGCTGATATGATCCTAGAGACCCTCAAATTGCAAACCAACTTCAAATGGGTGCCTTATGACCCTAATCATTTCATTTCCCTCAGGAGGGTAAAATACAAATTGGGTAGCTACACTCACGTGAGACTGCCTCATATTGAGCAGTATGACAATTCTTTAAGCTGGAAAGAGGGCACTCTAGAAGAGCCAATTGGTAGAGAGCAAATGCTACAAAGAGAAGCAAGAAATATTGAGAAAGAGGCTGACTTGGAAACTTGTGGGTAGGTTTCCTCTTCCTATCAAAGGCAACTTGGAGCAGCTGCCTCATCTTCTACAGCCCAGCAGCAAGCAGCCGGAACTGCCCAACAGGAATCAAGCAAGGATAAAGGCAAGAAGATGGAGTAGGAACAACCACCTCCTATGACAGAACAACAAGAAGAACAACAAGCAGAACAAAAAAAAGAGGGGCAGCCAATACAGCAAGAACAAACAACTGAAGCCCCAATACCTACTGAGCAACAGGCTCAAGACAATGTGCCTCCTAGGCAAGAAAAGACAGTGGAGGCCTCAGTGCTGCAAAATCCACAGAAAGAGAAAAAGGGAAAGAAGAGGGATAGAGAGCAGGAGACTCCCCTCACCACATCCACAAATCAAGGGGAGAAAAGGCAGAGATTGAATCCCCTCTCTGAGGGAGAAATTCCTATGGGGAAATCATTGGGCATGGGCCCACCGAGCATGGAGGCATCTGCTAGTTCCTTTCAGCAGGAACAAGAAAGAACCCTTGGAGGAGAGGTCAGCTCCCCAAGTTAGCAAAGGAAAGCAGAGACAGGCATCAAGCAACAATTCATTGATATTAAAAGGAGAAATGAGCCACTCAGTCTCCAAATCTACAACCAGTTGCTTAAAAATGGCCCCTACCAATCAGCAGAGGCTTATGTCAGCCTATGACATAACAGAAGGGAAAATGACCATGATTCATCTCATGCCCACAATGCTTCAGCCACAGTTAGCTGCAGACTATATAAGAACCAACCTTGAGGTTCTTTCCAAGGACATCCACCCTATGGACCAAATAGAACTTCACAAGCAAACGGGTGAGATGGTCTATTCAACACTGGCAGATAAAACATTGTTGGCTAATAGGTTGGAAAATAGCCTGAACAATACAGCTACCCAACTTGAGTTGGAGAAGGCATCCTCTCAGGCCAAAGACAACAGGATCAGGTCTTTGGAGGATATAATCATAGAGCTTGGGCATGACCCAAAGGATCCAAAAGCTATACAAACGCTGCTGAAAATAAGATATGTAGACCTTGCAGCTCTAAGAAAGAAGATTAAAATCCGAGCAACCCTTCACCCTCAAACAGAAGAGCTTTCCCAGCAAAGACAGGACCAGGATGTAGCAACATTGCTGGTAGCACTGCACAAACAGCTAGTGCAAACACAAGGAAAGCTGGAAGAGACAGAGGCTGCACTGCAGGCAACCCTACAACAGAAAGAAGGAGGTCAAACTTCTCAGCCCCCTCCAGAGATCATAAACCCTGAGGAGCCCCCACAGACTACTGCTCCTCCCACAGGGCAGACAACTCCATCAACATCAGCACCAACACCAACCTCAGAGCAGGCTCCGAGCCTTGATATGCAGAAGTTGATGAGTGAAATCAAGATCCTAGAAGCCCAGATGAGAGAGCTAAATGGAGCCAAGGATAATTTAGCTAAGCTGAATGAAAAATATGATAAATCCAAGAAGAATGTAGCTGAAAAAGGGAGAGAAATAAAAGCTCTCAAAGAGAAGATAAAGGAGTTGGAGAAAGAGCTCACCCTTGACAAAGTGGTGGCTGAGGTCAGGACAGTTTTGTGGACCCACATTAGCCAATCAATAACAGATCAGTGGTAGTATATTGAGACTATCCATGAGCAAATGGAGCTCATAGGCAAAGCACAGAAGGAAGTCCATAGAGCAAGGGCATCTCTAGGCAGTATGCCTTAGATAGCCAACAGAATGATCAACGTTCTTAATAACTGCACAGGTCCTCAGCTGGTAGCAATAGGAATCTCCAACAGAACTAAAACCATCCAGCTGATAAAGAGGGTCCTCACATTGAAAAGCCTGGTACACACATTGGATAGAAGAAGCCAGGACATGCAAACAGAAGTCAAAAGATTCATGGATAAGTTTGCAACATTACAGGGCAGAGGTCTTCCTGGCTTGCTGAACAACACAGGGAGACTACTATCACATGATATTTATGCAAAAAGGGTGAACACATTTGCCACCAATCAGATCACTCAAGGATCAAGTACTTCAGAGGTAACATGGCCAACATCTGGGCAAAGTCTCTATGACAGAGTAGAGAACTTATTTTTTATTACGAATGAGATCAAACATTTGTTTGAAGTGCCTCCAAACTTCTAAAAATACACAGAGGCAGATGAAACCTTAGATGCAATTTTGAGACATCAATTTCCTACACAGGAGTGGTGGACCAGAATGATACAGTTGTTGATATAAACAAGAGGCTTTCATCAAAGTTTTGTCATCAAAAAACATAAGTCATCACGTTCAGAAAATGTGATGCATACACTATGACTGGAGAAGAATGGAATGATCCAACTCAGCAGGAAGATTCGGCCACTAAAATCAACACTGAAAGCTAGGTAACAGGGCCGAGAAAGCTACAGCATGACAAAGCATAAAGACACATCATTCAGCATTAATGCAGAACGCTCAACCAACTCAGTGGCCTCCAAAGGTCAAGAAGATTTCTGACAGACTTAAAGACTATTTATTTTATATTTAAGGCAACAATAACTTCCTTATCTGCTATTTTGTAAAGTTGGTGAGCATATTTAATTTATCAAGTAACTCAGCAGTTAGATATTTTGGAAAACCCGATTGTATATATTCCCCCTCGCATAAGCTTGTAGGGGGTTGTTGTTTTCTTGTTAGAAAGGAGAACTCGGCTGTAATTTCTAGAAGAATGATATAAACAAAGCTTGGAGTTTATAGGAATTGGGTCTTACTGATGCATGATGTCTTGGAACCATTGAATGCTTCAGGATTCTAGTGCTATGGCTTAATATAATAGGTGTTCTCTATCTCTGTTAATGTTTTATTGTTTGTTTAACTCACATCTCACATATGTTGTTCTAAATCTAGGAAGAAAGAAAAATAATAGCTCAGGATTTTCCATGGAGACACCCTGATCTCAATCTGTCTTTACTATAAATGTTTTCTATGACTTCAGCTGTTTAATTGGAATTCTTAACTGCTCCAATAAAGTCTGAATATTTCACAGTTACTATTTTGTAATTCATGTATGCTACTAAGTAGAAATTGTTGTTCAAATTGTTATCACACTGTCTGTAATTCCATTTCCCATTGTTTCACTCAGTAATCAGAATTTATATTAAGAATAGCCATCTAGCCTTGCAGTAAAACTTTCTCCATCACAGGCACCAGGACTGTCTCAGATTTCTGACTCCATATGCCCAATGGACTAGAATCTTTCACACATTTCATGCCCTTCTCACAACAAAAATTCACAACCAAAGCCTCAGACAAAAAAATGAAACTTATAGCTAGCCTAAAATCTTCACAAAAGAGAGCTAAAATTTAAAGAGAGAGCCCTCTCTGATTATAGGTAGGCTAGGACCTATACTCCAAAGCTTGGTTAGTGGTTACCCCATCCGTATTCCCTTGGGAGTCATAGGGAACAACCTGGGTCTTAACATAAATGGTGACTCACTAGGGAATTCGTCAGGATTTTCTAATTGCTGTATATTTCCTAAAGCTACAGGTGAAGCCTGAATGTCAGCCAGGAAGCCTTCAAAACGCTTTCTGTTTTACATTAACAAGATTAGATAAAAGCTGCTTCAGTCAATCTTCATGCTAGCTTTGGGATATACACAGCCATTCCAAAATCTTGTCTGGTCCTTGCAGATACAAGAAAATTAAAAAAAAATACTCAAAAACAAGTTCAGAAGCTGGCTCCCAAGAAGAATCCACGGTATACAAGGTCAAATCCTGACCCCAATCCACCAACTGTTTTTGAAAAACCTAACACAATCCCTAAAATCATTAGGAAGCAGCAAGGGCAGGAAAATCCTACTGATTTGAGTCCTGAGACAGTTTACCCTAACCCTATTCCTACTCCAATTAAGGTTCTATTCCGGTCTACCCCTAGTTCCCCTAGTTCACCATCTACATCTCAAAGCCCTCCTTTCACACCTTCATCCACTGCACATATTCCCTTGACAAACACTTTAGTTTCTACCATACCTATTACCCATGTTGTACCAATCGTTCCTGTTGTCCCGTTTATCCCTGTTAATCTTATAAACCCTGCAAATATGGCTAATAAATATGCGCCCCTGCAGTCACCTGCTAATGCTGCAGCTCTACCTCATGACTACCAGTCCAAAATCTCATATTTTGACTCCACTAGCCCTTTCACAGCTATTCAGCATGCCAAAAGGATGCAAGATCATTTTGAGAACTATGAAATAGATGATGACAGTGTGAGAATGAGAATTTTTGTTCAGAGCCTGACAGGTGATGTAAGAACCTAGTTTAGATCACTTGCTGTAAATACCATAACAACTCCTGATGAGCTTTATCAAGCCTTTACTAACAGATGGGAAAAAAAGAAAGATCCCTTGCACATACTGGGTGAATATGATACAATCAAACGAGGTCCTCAAGAGACCGTTTTGGAGTATTGTGCAAGATTCAACAATGTATATAACGCAATACCACAGAATTTAAGACCTCCTCCTGATTTAGCTTTGTACAAATTTCCTGATGGTTTTGACCCTGATATGGCATATCAGTTAAAGGAAAGAGCCCCTGAAACCCTTGAAGATGCCCAAAACATTGTTGTCACAGTAGAGGCTAACCTAATTGCCAAGAGAAACAAGGCAAGATTGGAAAAGAGAACAACCTTCAAAGAAGAACCCTCAGCCTTTGATCAGAAACTGGATGCAATACTTACTAGTATGAAGAGGTTGGGTGATAGAGTAGAATCAATTGAGAGAAAGTCATCATGGGAAGCACCACAAAATAACCCTATCAGGAATCCTAATTTTAGGAGAAATCAAAACCCAAACGTTGGCAAGGCCAGTTCTGATTCAGAGATAAGACCTTCGTTCCAGGAAAACTATACTGAAGCATCCACTTCAAATGAGCAAGTAGATGACACCCACATTAACCTAATGGGCCTGAATGATGAGCAACAAGTTTTTCTGAGTCAAGAAGATCATAAGGATGACGACATTAAGCAGTTCCAAATCAAGTCAGGTGAGTCATTTGACTTTAAACAAGGTTATCACACAGCTGTTTATGAAGTGCATAAGAAATACAAGCTAAGAAGCAGAACTGTAAATGTAACATAGCCTGGAAAAACAAAGGATAGCCTGCAGCCCAAAAGAGCCATAGTCACAAAGCCACATGACACAACTGATTCAGTTACAAATGAAGTAACCGTTGAAGAAGTTACTAAACCATTTCCCTCAAAACAACAACCAATGGCTACATCACCTTTGCAGCCTAATCCAAGTAATACTCCTCAAGAGATGAGTAAAAAGGACAAGCCTCAAGATCAAGATAAGAATCAAGAAGAAAACTTAATGAAAAAGGAAAAGGTTGTCACCCACAATACCAAGATCCAATCTGAAAGACCCTTTGACTTAGAAGCTGAAACTGGCAAATTGAAGATAGCTATTCCTCTTTCAGAACTAGCCAAGCATGACATTTACAAGAAACAAATCAAGAAGTCCCTTCAACTTACTCATAATAAAGATAGTGTCAATGTGTTGGATGACACCCCAAAATTGCTTTTTGGTCTAGAGGTTGATGGGAAGACAGCAGTTACAGGGATCTTACCTTTCTATGTCAGCTTGCATGTTCATGATAAGATACTACATAATGCAATGTTTGATTCAGGCGCCTCTCATAACCTTATGCCTAAATTAGTGATGGAGAGGCTCAACCTAGACATTACAAGACCTTATAAGGACCTATTTTCATTTGACTCCAGCCAAGTTAAATGTTTAGGCTTAATAAAAGATCTATGTGTGTCACTTGTCCAGTACCCAAATAAAACAATTCTAATGGATGTTGTAGTTGCTGATATCCCACCCAAATATGGAATGTTGTTATCAAGATCATGGGGGGCTAAACTCCAAGGTTCCCTACAATTAGACATGTCATATGCCACCATTTCAGTCTTCGGTCAACCTAAGAGGCTATATAGAGAGTCATTAATGAAATACATGGTCAGCAGTGAAGACAAGCCTCAAAACTTTCCCATATATGCTGTTCACTCTGACATAGACTCATATATTCTCTTCAATGACAATACAGGTCCCACAAATGATGAAGAAATCTAGACAATTAAACAAGATCAGCATATAAATGAAGAAACGCCTGATCCAGAAATATCGGTTAAGGAGTCAACAAACAAAAATTTTCAAAAGGACAAACCAAAGGTAAGCTAAGATCTCAAATTGTTGATGCCAAGTCCCACTACAGTTGACAACCCTTCCCTAAATCAAGAAGTCCTCTGCTTTCTTGAATTCGATGGGTCAGTAAACAAATTTGGGGCAGGGGCAGGGGTTTGGATACATAACAAACAAAACAATCATGCAGAGGGCCGAGCCTATAGGTTAAACTTTAGGTGCACCAACAATATGGCTGAATATGAAGCTCTCTTACTAGGCCTTAAACTAGTAAAGTCCTTACAGGCCATAAAATTTTCAATCCTGGGAGACTCAGACCTAATCATCCAACAAGTAAAAGGAAACTTTTTCACTAATGACAAAAGGCTAAGATCTTATAGGTCCGCTGCTGCTGAAATACTAAATTCCTTCACTGAATTCCAAATAACCAAAATTCCTAGAACCCATAACCTTCATGCTCATAGTTTGGCCACATTTGCAAGCACCTGCAAACTACCTTTTGAACCCCAGCATTGCTTTGCAGCCGAGGTAAAACACAGACCTTCTGTCCCAAACAATGTCAAGGATTGGCAGGTATTTGAAGATGATACACAGATAAACAATTTCCTAACTCTGCAGCAAGAGATTTCAGGACTAAACATTGATACAGAGGTTGCAAGTGATTCACAAACACTAGCTGAACAACACCACACAAATATCTCACTTGAAATAGCAAATCAAATGCTTTGTCCAACAAACTTTGACCAGGAGAAAATACAAGAACTTGAACAAGTTCATTATGAGGAAATAGTTGATACTGAAGCTGAAGTTATACAATGGAAAGACATTTTTCTTCCAACAAGCCTAACTCCATTGGAGGACATTTTTGACTCAAATGATGTCTCTAGAAAACCAAAATTGCAACCCCTTAATGCTGCCACTGAAGAGTGCAACATTGGAACTGTTGAAAAGGCCCAAGATAATCAAATTATCTGCATCTTTACCACCTGATCAAAAGCCTAAATACATTGATCTCTTTAAAGAATTCCAAGATGTCTTTGAATGGAGTTATGAGGATTTAAAGTCCTATGATACCTCCATCATTCAACATACAATCCCTCTTAAGCCAAATCAGAAACATTTTAAACAGAAATTGAGGAGGATCAATCCTATGCTTCTCCCCTCAATTGAAAAAGAGGTACAAAAAATGTTTAAAGCTGGCATAATAGCACCGATCAGATTCTCAGAATGGATTTCGAATTTGGTTCCTACAAGAAAGAAAACTGGTGAAATAAGGCTTTGTGTTGATTTAAGGAACTTGAATCAAGTGTCCCTAAAAGATAACTACCCCTTACCCAAGATGGATCACATCTTGCAAAGAGTAGTGGGGGCATCAAGAATTTCTTTACTTGATGGATTCTCAGGCTTCAACCAGATCCTAGTCCACCCTGATGATCAGGACAAAACAACATTTACAACCCCATGGGGAACCTTCAAATATGTCAAAATGCCTTTTGGGTTGAAAAATGCAGGAGCTACCTTCCAAAGGGCAATGGATATTTCCTTTTCCAAAGAAATCCGTGATTTCCTTGTCATTTACTTAGACGACCTCACACCTTTCTCAAAGTCGGACCAAGAACATTTGAAACATCTAAAGCAAATATTCACAACTTGCAGGAAATATGGAATTTCATTAAATCCCAAGAAATCCCTGTTTGGATTGGAAGAAGGGAAGCTATTAGGGCATATCATTTCAAAGGATGGCATTAGGATTGACCCAGACAGAATACAGGCCATCTTGCAAATGCCCCACCCTAGAAATATCAAAGAATTGCAAGCATTCCTGGGGAAGATCAACTTCCTCAGGAGATTCATCCCAAATTTGGCTGAATTAAGTAGACTACTAAATAACATGCTGAAAAAGGATTCAAAAGTGAAATGGATAGTAGAAGAAAATCAAGCTTTTGAAGGAATAAAGCTGGCCCTTACCCAAACCCCAGTCTTAACAAATCCTCAATTTGATAAAGAGTTTATCATTTTCTCTTTTGCTTCCCAGCATACTATTGCTGTTGTATTATTACAGAAAGATGACTAAGGAAATGAGAGACCTATTGCATTCTTTAGTAGAGCTCTCAGAGATGCTCCCCTAAAATACCAGATCATGGAAAAGAAAGCATATGCCTTGGTCAAAGCCATCAAAGACTTTAGAATCT
>APFE030608069.1:2514-20734 GCA_000404065.3 Pinus taeda | reverse complement strand
CCAAACTTCAATGTCTTCAGACTTTAAGAAAGTCCTCATTTTTATTTCCCATATATCAATGTCCCCATCGAACTTTAAACCCTCAAATAAAATGCTTTCAAATAGTTTGTCTTCTATTTTAATAGAGGAGGGAGACACAACCTTAGGGGATTTGAACACTTTCTTCTTTGACCTTGCCATTCTTAACTATTTTAAAATCTCCCTGACTGTGTTTTTTAAAATGACTTACTGTTTCTTCAACAGCAACTCAAAACTTGAGAAATACCTGAATCCCTTTGGCTGAAACTTTACACAGCTGGAGAAGCTTTACTGCTGCTACAACAAGGGTCTTTCCTTCAGCTTCTTTGACACTTCAAAGAGCATGAACCTGCTCTGTCTCTATCTCAAAGAGCCTGGACTAGCTCTGATACCACTGTTGGGTATTTTTTGCTCAATGGGAAAATACCAAAACCAAACATTATGCACACAGAGGCTATGCTCTGTTTTCCTTTGCTCCAGGATCTTTTTACACAGAGGACCCTTTTTTTAAAAAAATACTGAGAACAGAGTATTTCACCACCATATAAGATCTCTATTCATTAAAATAAAATGACTGATATACATTCATCCTCTTTGCTGAGAGGGATTTACCAAAAACAACATTCAACCATAACTCTGTTTTCACCTGAGAAATTACTAAGACATATTCATCCTCTTTCACTTAGAGGGATTCATCAAAACATTACATTCATCCTCTTTCACTCAGAGGGATTCACCAAAACATTACAACAAAGATTACTCTGCCTCCTTTGAAATTTTACACCACTGTGTGTAAATATTTCATTTACATTCACTGCTGTGTGAAAACAAAAATTACAGGGATTTACAGATTTACCTTTTCACTGCTGTGTGAAACTATTCATGGTTTTGAAACCAAAACTGCCCCCTGGTTTTCTTCATTCACTTCACTGCTTCTCTGTGCATTCCTTTTTACAATTCTTACATTACCCAAGAAAAGGTTTTACGCTGCTGCTGCGTTTTACCATTTTCTCATCAAACATTTCAACCCAAAAATATTCATGCACACTCCTGTGCGTTCCCCTCTCTCTTTGCTTCGCACTGCTATGCTTATTTCTCCATTGCTCTCACTTATTTTGCACTGCTGTGAGTGTTTCACCATATCATTCATGCTTGGCACTGCTGTGCGTATTTCACAATATCATTACGATATGACTTACCAGAGGGAGGACTTACATCCCATACTTCCGTAAAAAGAAGACAGTGGAAATTAAATGGTTTCACCGATATTTTTCTATGCCCATACTCCCGCTCAGGAAGAATTAAAACTTCACCATACCAACCACAGTAAATATCATTTACTGTCTTACTGAGATAAATGGCGGTAGGAAGACTTACACTTCACGTCAAAAATCCTTTCCCTTTCCCAGGCTTTTACTTCACCCATTATAAAATATGCTTTTGGAACTATATCGGGTCCAGGCTTTATCGCATGCCACACATATGTGTACCCATTGTTTCTGCCGATTGCGAAATCCCGATCACCACATGCCCGATATATATATTATAATATATGCCTGTAATTTATATAAAGAAAATAAAACAACCCACTGGCGGACCCGAAATATCTTTAAACAAAATGTTGAGCAGTAGTCGAGTCCACAATATCGGGTGAGAGCTTATCGCATGGGAAAGAGACTGCACACTTGGTTTTCGCCGATAGCGAAAATAATATGGACCCGATAATTTATCAAAAAGAGATTATTTCCTTCATCGGGTCCGGCTCATCGCAAATGGTAAAAACAACTTTATAAGGCTCCACTTCTATTCCCCCGATGCGATATGCCGATGCGATATCAGCTTATCGCTGAGGTTGCTGATCGCTGAATTCGCTCATTGTTGTAGTGCAGTTGAAATTACATTTCAACATAGACGCATTCCCTTTGCCCTTCTTCAGCCATATAAAATCCCAGCATATTTGACAGGAAAAAGAGGACTCATTAAAGAAAAGAAGCCATAGCCGGAAGGAAAAGGTACTACAAAGAAGAGACGGAGAGCAGCAAAGTTTCCCATCAGACATCTATTGTCCCTTCAGAGGCTCAGAGGAAACCATGATTGAATTGCACGCTGGAATGTAGCTTTCACAGACGCTCAAAAGCCAGAAGTGATGTTCCTTTTGGCGTATAAGCAGGAGATAATGGAAGTTCCTTTTGGCGTACAGGTAGGAGATAATGGAAGTTCCTTTTCAGCGGATAGGTCAGTTGGTTTTTAGTGCATAAGTTCTCGGGCTGATGACTGATATTTCTTTTTAGCGGACAACCTATTAGAGGATAAATGAGCATCTTTGTCGAGAGAGAAGTTATTTGTGGACGACAAGTTATTAGCAGTAATCTATCAGCGATAGGTTCTCTGTTACGATAAGCTCTCACAGAGAGGTTATACTATCTGTTACGATAAGGTATCAGCAGTAAGCTATTGATTTGTAGATAGGCCATTTTTTTTAGATAGATTATCCGCAATAAGCTATCTTTTTTAAATACGCTATCCGCAATAACTATCTTTTTTAGATAGACTATCCTCAATAAGCTCTTTTTTAGATAGGCTATTCACGATAAGCTATTGTTTTTAGAGAGGTTATCAGCTTTTAGATAGGCTGTCGCAATTACTTATCAACTTAATGTTTTTAGATAGCTTATCGTTTTTAAATAGGCTATCGTAATAAGCTCTTGTTTTTAAATAGGCTATCACAATAAGCTAACGTTTTTAAATAGGCTATCACAATAAGCCATCGTTTTTAGATATCCTATTGTTTTCAAATAGGCTATCGCAATAAGCTACCAGTTTTAGATAGCCTATCAGTAATATCGGTTTTAGATAGCCTATCCAAAATAAGCCATCATTTTTACGATAGTCTATTGAACTAAGCTGTCAGCTTTAAGATAGCCTATCTAAATTAAGCTATGATTTTTAGAGACGCTATCCGCAATAAACTATGAGTTTTAAGATAGCCTATCCGAAATAACTTATCAGTTTTTTGATACCCTATCCACAATATACTATCAATTTTAGGATAGCCAATCTGCAATAAGCTATCAGTTTTAAGATAGCCAATATGCAATAAGCTATCAATTTTAAGATAGCCTATGTGCAATAAGCTATAAGTTTTAACATAGCCTATCTGCAATAAGTTATCAATTTTAAAATAAGCTATTAGTTTTAAGATAGCCTATCCACAATAAGTTATTAGTTTTAAGATAGCCTATCCGCAATAAGTTATCAGTTTTAAAATAAGCTATAAGTTTTGAGATAGCCTATCCACAATAAGTTATTAGTTCTAAAATAAGCTATCAATTTTAAGATAACCGATCTGTAATAAGTTATCAGTTGTAAAATAAGCTATTAGTTTTAAGGTAACCTATCCACGATAAGCTATCCTTTTTGATAGATTATATGATAGTCTATCTTCTAATAAGTTATCATTTTGAGATAAGTTATTGTTTTGAATAGGTTATCTGATAGACTTATCTTTCATAGGTTATCCTTTTCAGGTATGGTATGATCCATACCTTACAGATAAGATATGGGTGACAAATTTTCTATGAGAAATGTGAGAAATGGGGTATTTGCGATAGGTTACACTCCCATAACAAGTTGGAGCCACATTCCCATAAACTATCATGATTCTTATGGCAGTCGGGAAGGAGGGAGATGCCTACTATTATATCGACCAGTGATTCCATTCATTCTTTATATACGTAATTACGTCATTCATTGGTGCATATCATCTCTATTATACTCTTCTTTAAGTTGTGAGGTACCTCATCTAAGAGCAGACACACTCCTCCAATGATTGAGTAGTGAGTAAGGAACGATCGACAACAAGATTAACCGAGAGAAGACAACGACATTATTAGCTGGTTCGCGTCTACGTATATAATGTATGGCCTAATATATTCTCAGTAGAGAATGACCTCATACGATCTTTTCTTGTGCAAACTACCATGAAGTTCTAGAAACCCTAGCTCTGAGCAAGCCTTAATCTGACTTTTCCCTGACTTTGTGAAACCATTGCTCTATGATGACAATCCCTAACTTAGTCACGAAACCCTATATCCGAGCAACCTTAGCTCCTAGTTTTCTCTACCTCTGTGAAACCATTGCTTTAAGATAACAATCCCTAGCTCAACGACGACGATCCCTACTTCTGTTGGTGCCAAAGTTTTTTGGATTTTGGCGTTTGGGTTTTTGGCAGATGTAGATTTGTGAAAATCCTACCTTAAATATGCTACCGGTTTGTGAGAACCCTAGTTTAGTCTTTTGCTATGGAGAGATTCGTCAAAAACCTACCTAATGGCTGCTGACCAACCCTAGCTCAAAGGTTGTGAATCACTTGCTTGGAGCCGGTGAACCCTAGCTCTATTTGTGCCAGAAATTTTTGGATTTTGGCGCTAGGGCTTTTGGCAGATATAGGGTTAACAGCTCTGCCACTAGTCGATATGCTTTGTCAACAGAAAAGTGTACTTCATGACCCATCGATGGTAGCGAATGTTGACAACTCAATTGCAATGGTGGATCCCAGCTTTCACTTGGAAACCCATGTGGAGTTTGGCTGTAGTTTTCAAATGACGTCTTCCCTTGGAGGGAGCACCTAATAGGGTTGACTACTTAGCCACCCCTACAAAAGTGAGGAACACCTTTACCATACTTGCTTTAGTTAGATATTTGAAGGTGATCTCACTTGGGAGTATGAAATATGCCCCTAACACTTAACTATGGTCCACTTAGATGCATTTATGATCTTAGTATCTAATTAATGGTTTTTTTCAATTTGAGTTTGAGTTGGTTTTTCTAGGTGGTCCAAAGTAGTAGAGGCCTTAAGGGCATGCTACTCCACATAATGACCATGCCATAAATTACATTCCAAAGGGCATGATGAATTTGCAAATGTAGTGTTGCCCCCTTTCATGAAAGTGGTTCGCCTTTTGATGAATTGAGCAGTGCATATACATCCCATAGCACCCCCAAGAGCAAGAACATTGGGTTTCTCTTACCTAGAATGGAGGATTCTTGATGATATGCCAATGGACCCAGCATGCCCATAGGTTGGCCTTGGCACCACTTGATGGGCATGCCATGATCCATGGCCCAAACGAGGATGATCATCCTTGGGATGACTCAGAAGTGCAAGCACTCCTAATGGATCACTAACATTGGAGAGAGGAGGCATCACGTTGCTCACTTAACACCTAAGGAGATGATATGTGGCACCTATATCTAGATTTTGGACCCTTGGAGTTGACTTATTTGGGGATTTTCCTCAAGTGGAGGATAATGATGATGCTCGAAGATATTTTGAGCCTCTACTTTGACTTGATAGAGCATTTGGAGCCATAAAAGTGCATGACATCATCATCTTCTTAGGTCTACGAGTTATATGTGTGAGCTTTTCTTAGTTAGGGGCTTTTAGTAAGAACGTAGGAGAGGTGGAACTCGTATAAATAGTGGATCACCTCTCTCATTTTGTTCATCATCACATGTGGAAAACTCAGCCTCTCTTAGAGAAATTGGCCTAGCTATTTGTACTTGACTACTTTGTGGGGATGTCATCTTTTGTGGATTTTTTGCTTGAGAACTCGACCTACTTATTTGTACTTGACGACTTTGTGGGGATGTGATTTTCTATGGATTTTTTGCTTGTGAACTCAACCTAACTATTTGTACTTGACTACTTTGTGGAGATGTGATCTTTTGTGGATTTTTTGGTTTTAGAGATCATGCTTGTTGTGGAGACTTCATTTTGGGCTAAAGAAGGTTTTTTCTTGGATATACATTTTGTTGAATACCTTTTGTGGTTTTTTCATGTAATGAATATTTCTAAGGCTTCCGCACTTTATGTCTAAATGCTTCATTTTATATCCTTGAACTTCCTTATAGAACATCTTAGAGAGATTTTCCTTAGTCAATTTTCTTTAGGGTTAGCAAGTGAAAACATAGGGTTTTCCACATACTCCCTTCACGGGTTTGATGTTTCCATATGGTCAAAATCCCTAAGACTCTATCATCCAAGTGGCTAGAAGGCCCTAGCATCCATCTTGGTGATCAAAACTCATAAAATTTTATCTTTTTCTCTCTCCTAAAATTTTGGCCTTTTAAGGCAAGTTATTAGGGTTAGATTTTTGAGCTAATTTCAAATAGGGGTTCATCGTTGACCTAGTTTGCCATTATTTCACATTGTTGATCCTTAAAACATCAAAATCTAGCAATTTGTATGGTTTAAAGTGCTTCCATAGCACTGACATCAGCAACCTTCGATAATTCTAGGGCTTGAAAACCCATTATTTTTCATTAAGGCTTCATCTTAGGGTCATTTGAAGGTTTGTTTCTCTCATTGTTGATCATACCTTTCAAGCGAACCTTTCCCTGATTGTTTGCTTAATTGTGCCATTGTTGAATCATACATTGAAAATCCTAGGCTTTCTCTTTATACACCTCTTCATAGGCACATTATTCCCTATCATAAGGAATTGAGCAATGTTCCTATCTCGAGTACCTTGATTAAGCCTATTGAAGTGTCACGTTTGATCCTTTCGCCTAAAAGACCATTTAGGTGACTGATACTAGGAAGCCTCCTATGTGGTGAATTCCACTAAAAATCAAGACGTGGAGAGCTAAGGTGACAATGACATCCACCTCATTTTTGTGTCCTAGTATGGCTTTCGTCTTGTGAGTCATCTCACAAGACCTGCCAGATTTTGAGGCAAATTTCAAGTGTTGTTGTTGGGGAGAATTTGAGTCAACCTCTTCATTATCTGAAGATTGAGCTTCACTGAGCTTTTGAAGCTCAATGAATATCAATTGTTTCGTTTCCCTTTTGATGACTTGAACAGTGGATATACATCCTTGAGAACCCCCAAGAGACAAAGCATTAGGTTTCTCTTGCGTAGCATGAAGGATTCTTAATGATGTACTAGTCGACCCATCATGCCTCTAGGTTGGCATTGACACTAGTTGATGAGCATGATATGATCAAGGTCCTATATGAGGATGATCATCCTTAGGATGATTTGGGAAGGCTTGTTGCACTTGATGGAGCCCTAAGGCTAGAAAGAGAAGGCACCATGTTGCTTACTTGACACCCATGGAGATGACGTGTGGCGCCCACATATCGATTTTAGAACCTTGTAGTTGCCTTGATGTGTGATTTTTGGATTCTCCTCAATTGGGAATGATCATGATGACTGAAGACATTTTTAACCTTGATTTTTCCATCATCGAGCATTTGGAGCCCTAAAAGGGAATGACATCACCTTTTTAGGTCTACATCCAACAGGTGTGGACTTAACTTGGAATCCTTTATTTTAATGCTAGTGCATTGGCATGTAACCCAATTTTACTTTTTGTCCACTTAAAAATCAAGCTTGTGCAGGGGCTTTTAGTTAGAAATTATAAGAGGTAGACATCATTTAAACAGAGGATCACCTCTCTCATTTTGTTCATCATCACTTATGGAAAACACAACCTCTTATAAACCTCGACCTAAGTATGTGCAATTCACTACTTTGGGTAGCTTTGATTTTTTGGGGATTTTTGGCTATTGGAGACTAGTTCTTGTTGTGGAGACATCATTTTGGGATAAATAAGGCTTGTCCTTGGATATCTTGTGAGTACATTTTGTTGGTTATCCTTCATGATTATTGAATGTAATGCATATTGTTAGGCTTTCTATGTTCCATGTATAAATGTTTACATTTATTTGAAATGTTTGGTAAACTATGTATGCTTTAATTTTTTAGTCTTGAACTTCCCTAGAGAACATCCTAGAGATCTTTTCTTTAGTAAAATATATCCCCTCATACAATGATATTAGGGTTAGCAAGTGAAAACCTAGGGCTTTCCCCTTTACTCCCTTCAAGAGTTTGATATTTCTATGGTCAAAATCCCTAAGACAACATCGTCCAACTAGATAGAAGGCAGTAGCATCCATCTTGGTGATCAAAACTCATAAAATTTTCTCTCTCTCCCCTAGAATTTCAACACTTCAATCCAAGTCGCTAGGGATAGGGTTTCAAGCCGAATTCAACTAAGGTTAGGACATTCAACTAGTTTGAAGTTGTTGAGCCTTAAAAAATCAAAATCTACCAATTTGCATGCTTGAAAGTGCTTCCCTAGGGTTGATGTCATCAACCTTATGCAATTCTAAGGCTTGTAAAACCTTAATTTTCCATTAAGGCTTCTAGTTAGGTTAATTTGAAGGTTTGTTTCTCTTATTTTTGATCATATCTTTAAATAAAAAGTTTTCCTTCTTATTTGCCTAATTGTGCCATTGTTAACTCTAGGCTACAAGTTTCTCTTTATAGGCATGTTCATAGGTACACTATTCCCTATCACAATATTGAGCCTTGTTCCTAAACTAAGTACCTTGATTAATTCTATTGAATTGTCACCTTGGATCCTTTGACCTAGAATGCCATTTAGGTGACCTATACTGATAAGCCTCCCATGTGGTGTAATTCCACTAAAGAGTAGGAGGTGGAGTGCTAAGTTGACAGTGGCATCCACCTCCTTGTTGTGTTTAGTCTAGGTTTGGTCTTGCGAGGAATCTTACAAGACCTATTAGATTTTGAGGGAACAAACCCCAAAATAACAAATCACAATATCCAAAATGTCCTTAAGCTCGAACTATTCTAATAATATTATACGATCTATTTCATAAAATTTAGATGCCTAGAGCTCGGTTAATTTGACCTTAATTTTGATTTGACATTAGTTGCATTCAATTTAAAAGAAAACAACACCCTTCCTCATGTCCACCTTTCAAATATCATTTTTTGATTGACTTCACTTCCATAAATCAGTTATCCAATTTCCTATTATTATAAGTCAGATCATCTTTTGTCATAATATACTTGTTTGATATATGGTTTTTAACAACATCCTCGAGCAAGAAATTTGGTTCAAATCATGCTAGTGTACATAGTAAGACTATACTTAAACACATATATATTATACATGCATATAGTGATATAAACCTATGGAAACTAATTGCCACAATATATTGCTGAATTTATATTTTGAGAGTGGTGTAAGCTTTATTTTCAACCAACACATGGATGATTTTGTAACGATTATCGTCTATATTTTTAGGATTGGATGAGGACAATCTAATCAATATTCATTTATTGTATTTATAGGTTTTGTTAATGCTAACATTGTCAATGTCAGCCCATAACCCTTCTTGGGGAAAATGTCGACTCTTGAGTTGTGTGAATACACAACTCCCATTGTAATTCCACATATTTTTTATAATTCATTCATTAGTTATAAAATTTATTTGGCTTATAATTTCCATAAAGTGGTGGGCTCTTGTGATTAGATTATTTCTCTCTTTAGTGCACTACACTTTGATTATTTCTCTCCAGGTGTGTGCCTCTCTTTGTGGCCTAGTGGTGTTTTTCATTATCTTTATTGAGCAATTGGGTTTTTCTGGTTGGTTCCATTCAATCCTCTCTCTTATGAATCTCCACATGGTAGCGAAGCACATGTGAACCTCCCTTAATTTTGCAACTGATGTAAGGTTTTTTTTCCAATGGCATCATCGATTTTGCCACTGTGGAACTAGGGTTTCAGAGCATCTTTTTACAACAAGATTTCAACACCTCTATCTCACTAGTGGCATGATTGATTTTGTGATTATAGAATTGGGGTTTCAAATCACCTTTTATTACAGTTTTTCAATAGCTGATCAAACACCATTTTGGCTAGTGGCATCACTAAGTTTTTGTGACCATAGAATCATGGTTTCATATTATCTCATATACTCAATTCAGTAGGTGGTCCAAAGAATTTTGCCAAGAACCATCACCTAGGGGTTGAAATACTAAGGTTTTCAAATAATCCATTTTAATTATTTCCTAAGGTTTTAACCCCCTCTTTCAAGGGCTTACTTCCATAGTTTATGAGAACATTTTTGGCCAATGGCGTCACTTAAGCCTTCATTGTGACTATGAAACTAGGGTTTTGAAACATCTCTTTTTCAGATGTATTTTTTCTAGGATTTCCTAGGGTATAAACCCTTCTTCATGGCACATTGCATATTTTCTAAAGGAATTTACCTCTCTTTCACTTGGGTTAATAAGGGCAAAACTTTTAAAGACCTTATGATGCTAATTTGGCAGCTTAGTGACAAATTCCCTTTGTTTGGACAACCTTATTCTCCAGAGAAGCCCCTCTTTGCCCTTGTTGGAAGAATTTAATTCAGTCAAGGAAAAAAATTATTTTTAATGAAAAACTCACAAGTTACCAAAAGTGTAGGTCAACCTAAAGTCATAATTGGGTCTCCAAGGTCACATATAAGTACACTTCAAGGTCGCCTCATTTGGACATCACATCAACACATATCTTCTTCTCTCTCCTCTCTTGATTGGTTTGTACAAGTTTGAAGCAAGGAGTTTGAGTTCACACATGCAAAGGTAAGAAGTCTAGTTCTAATTTTCTACATTGATTTTTTCTTTGCGTAGTCATTGACCAAGTTTGACTTGCAAATATATAATTTTTGGAGACCGAACTTCTTGGTGAAGGAACCAAATAATTTTGGGCATTTTGACTTTGATTGATCACAAGTCTATTGATTGAAGTTTGACCACAAAGATCTAAAATTTGAACACAATGTTCTTGAGATTCTTTGACTCGGTCGTCTTGGGATTGTTTTGACTAACGTTTGACCAACAAAAGAAGCCAAGTTTTTTACTGTTGACCAAGCTCTTTGGGGGTAGTTTGACCATTAACTTATGCACTAGTTAGGTCATCATTAGGTGTTGTTTATTTTGACATACATAGCGAAATTGACTTGTTGACCATATTTGAGTTTGATTCATCTTTTGTATAATCAAAGGATTGACTTTGACTCTTTTGTTGATGGTCTGGAACCTTGTATCTCTATGTTGAACATTTGATGATAGTCTAATGGAAGAAGAATTTAGAAGGGCTTCCCCACTTGTGGGGTTTTTCCCTAGTCTTTGACCAAATCTTGTGTCTCTTGTTATTACTCTTGGTTGTCTTCTATTGTAAATTCGATTTACTATTCTATCTACAATTGCTCATTGTTGTTGGAAGATTAAATTTATTTAAAAGTGATTCCTAATTGAAAAACGAATTGGGCTTCCTTGATGGGGGTGAGCATAGAGGCAAACATGACCGTCGGATCCCATGAGGAATGACAATTGGGTTGGAAAGGTGGGTCGTACCTCTAGGCCCCCTCATACCATGTGAAGGAGGGGATGATGTGCATGAGCATTAGATCTCAGGCATGTGATCATTTACGACTTCTTGGCAGAGGGAAGAGCCAACGAATTGATAAGTGGGATGAGGTAGGCGTTGGGAATCTGATTTAGTGTGTAGGTGTGGTGGTGGAACTACACATGCCCTCCTGTTCGATGGCGCAAGAGGCGATATAGGCGTAACATAATTGGTGGTGTTTTCAACTTCCTTGGGGAAGTATGGTTTGATGAGCTTAGAGGAGGTCAATTCCAAATTTTCGTCAAGGTAGACACGGTTGGATTGGGTTGGTAGGTGCGATGTGAAGGCAAGTGCTATTTCTTACTCATTTGGGGAAAGGAGTGTTTCTGTAAAAGCTACCAGTGTATTGGCGGGGGTGGCGCTTGGGACACATCTTGTTCCTAGAGAATAGTCGCCCTCCTGGTAGTCAGTTTTATCCAATGGAGTGATTGGTGTAGTGGCGAGTGGGGCGATGATGCCAATGGTGCTACCTTAATCCCATTTTGGTGTGCAGGAAGGACAACATCAATTGCAGTAGACGGGGCAGTTCCCCCAGTAGACTTTGGCGTAACCGAGAAGTGATAGATGCGAACTAATCCTCGTAAAGGGTGGTCTAGCCTCCTGAAGCAACAAAGCACAGGGAAGGAGGAGGACCTTGCAGTGGAAACCATGGTGGAAAATAGCGGGAATACACAGGAGGGACAGGCTGGAGGTTAAGGTTATGGAAATCAGGAGGACAGGGTGGTGGACTTTGTGGCGGCCATTGAGGTGGCCAAATTCTAGGGACGTTGAGTCAGCATGGTGGGAGGTGAGGGATGAAGACACCCCGCATTTCTAGTAGCTCATGAACTCTTCGCTCTCAGAGAGGTGGTGGGCATAGGAGGACTTAGGAAACTACAAATGATGGTCGTGGTGACACCCCGAACCCACTTATCCTGCACCACTATTGCTTGGATAAATCTCAAGACCTAATTCAATCCTTGGCGGCCAGGGTGGACGTGGCAGAAAGAGTTAACAGGGAAAAGCAAAATTAACTGATGGCTACACTAGAACACATGCATTATTTCCGATGCCAGGTCAGGGTGCGAGTAGTGGTATTCTGGAGGGGGCAAAAATAGTTAATAGAGAAAGTGGAATAGTTGGAGAATTATATTATGCACTTTGAAGGGTGCCTTCAGTGCTCCTTCCATCCTCCGACTCCTCCAGGAACTGCTCCAGACAACCCAGCTTCAATCACCTCAGATGACTAGTATGTCCTCTGGATTTCTCTATTTTTGTTTGTTTATTGCAGCCTATGGCCCTCCTGCTTGTGGAAACTGGAACTAGCATCCTTTTTTGTATTTTTGTTAGCTTCTACAAATCATAGTCAACAAATCTGGTAGGGGTGAGACCACATGCTTTTTTTTGGAAGTCTTGGATGTATGTCTTTTTTCAAAATGAATAGGAAGTTGACTTACAAAAAAAAAAATTGGGCTAAGTAATTGTGCTAGCATAGAATAATTGAAAATTAACATGGAATCAAAGATTAGGTGAGGACAAACCCAAGGAGACAAGAGGCTAAAGAAAACACCTTTGAATGAATCTACTTGGAATAAGCTACTTGATAAAGATGTCTACGTCTTACTTCAAGCATACTGAGAAGTTGGGAAACTCATCAAACTTTGTTACTTGGAAGATTAGGTTGGAAGTGATATTGCATGATAATGGTGTCTTGGAATATGTGGAAGGAAATGTACCAAGCCACCAAAAAATTCTCCTGTTTCCAAGTCCAAATATAAGAAAGGTTAGCTCAAAGCTAAAAAAAATCTTATTGATTCTTTGAAAGATCATTTTCTTACTTATGTTGGAAAAATGGAGAAGTATAAGGGCATCTATGATAAGTTGGTTGGGATGTATGAGGTCAACAATTTGAATCACATTCTTTCATTGAAGAATCAACTCAAGGACATTAAGATTAATAAGGGGGAATCCGTTCAATAATATATTATAAGGATATCCCATCTAAGGGATCAATTGTAAACTAGTATAGAACCCATATCAGATAGAGAGTTGGTGCCTACTAGAAACAATGATAAGTTCCTAACATTTGATGAGCTCATTGGCAAGTGAACTCAAGAAGAATCCAGAGTGATATCTAGAGGGAGAATTCAAAAGCATGAAGAAGGAGATCACTCTACATTTGATGCGCAAGAAAACAAGAGAAAAGGAAGAGGAAGACCATGTTGGCATTATGTTTCTGGTATGGTTATATGTTAAAAATGTTTTACTTGATGGCAACACCCATGGCATGGCTCTCAATTTGATGAAAATAAAGAAGTACGTAGGAGAACAGTTCAGGAGGTGCGTACCCGCAGGTACGCCGTGCAAGAATCGCGTCCATTTACACAGATTACCCATTCATGAGGTGCGTACCCTAGTGCACACTCTTCAAGGCAGTAAAGCGCGCACACGTGGGGTACCTTATGTTTTACCCTTGGTATTTAGCCGACGGTATTGTGTTATCATGGTTTTGGCCCGTGGTATTGTTTTATTTTATTATTATTATTGAGCCCTATGATCCTTGATTTGAGGAAGAGCTTGCCTATATAAAGCAAAGGAGATCATTTGGCTTAGCATGCTTTTTGGTTGAATATCTTAAGATCTGATCTATTGGGTTCTCGGTTTAAAATCTTGATCTATAAAAGAGAAGTTGGAAGCGAACCTGTGAAGGGTGATCTCTCGAGCACAAGTTCAGATCTGAGCATCTGACTGTATTTCAACCCTAATCAGAGGTACGCAGAGGTGATGAAGGAGTAGTGCATGGGTACGCAGAGGCGACAAGGAAGCAGTGCATGTGTACGCAGAAGCGACGAAGGGTCAGTGTGTGGGTATGCAGAGGCAACGAGGGAGAAGTGCGTAGGTACGTAGAGTGACAGTGGTTCAGGTGCGTGCCTGCTGTGTCAGTACGCGGCACGATTGTTCTCCTGGGTGCGTGCCTACTGGCCAGTACGCGGCGCGATAGTAATTTTGGGTGCGTACTGTATGTATATCAGTAAACGGAATAGTGTGTGGTCACGCAGTACAGCAGAAGAAGCTCTGCAGGTGTATGCAAAGAAGCAAAGTGTGAAGTGCGTAGTGATGCAGGCCAGAAGAAGGAGAACTGCGTATCTGTTTTAAGATCTTCTATTGGCTGAAATTCTCTGTTGATAAAGTGTTCTGGGTTCAGTTCTGTTATTGTTGATCTGGTTATTTCAGCTGACTGTAATTTATCTGTACTTGATGATCATTTGATGTATATGGATCCAGTTTGAAAATTTATGAAAAGTGGTCCTTGAAAAGAAGTAGGGGGTTGTAGCTCCCTTCCAGGAGAGACTGGAAAACGAGAGAGAGTTGAGCTCTCTGCAGGTTGTAGCCTGCGTACTGGTACATGATTGCACCAGACAAGACCATTGTAAAAGGAGTTTCTAATTTGAAAGAAGATAGAGACATATTGCGGCAGGTGGTTTTCACCCACATTGGGTTTCCACCTTATATCTGGTGTTCTTTGATGTGACTGTCTGTTTTTCTTGTTCATGCTCATTGTTTTATGGTACTGATATGCAAAAATAATTCAAAGTATAAATAAGGAAGAATTGTTAAAAGGACTAGATAATACTGATTCACCCCCCCTCTCAGTATTATTTTCAACAATTGGTATCAGAGCAGGTCCTTCTAAAGAAGCTTGATCGCTTGAAGGAAGATATTTCATCATGAGCAACTACGAGAGGGAAGCATCTATTAGGCCACCGGTTTTTGATGGAACAAACTTCAACTATTGGAAGGTAAGAGTTACTGCCTATCTTCAATCTCTTGGTACAGAAGTTTGGAACATTGTAGAGATAGGCTATGCTTTTCCTTCAACTACTCCTACAGATACAAACGAGAAAAAGAAGTATGAAACAAATGCAAAAGCTGTCAGTACCCTATTAGGATGTATATCTCAAACGAAATTCATGAAGGTAATTCACTATAAATCCGCAAAAGAGATATGGGACAAAATTGTCACAAGCTATGAAGGAGATGAACAGGTAAAGCGTGCCAAACTCCAAACTCTCAGGATTCAGTATAAGACTCTCAAGATGTATAATGATGAAAGTGTGGCTAACTATTTTCTTCGGGTAGATGAAATTGTTAATTGTATGAAAAATTTGGGTGAAGAAATAAAAGAGGCTACTGTGGTTGAAAAGGTTCTAAGATCATTGTCCCCCAAGTTTGAATATAAAGTATCTACAATAGAAGAAAAGGAAAATCTACGAATTCTTACTATGTCTCAACTTCATGGAATTCTAACTGCTTATGAAAGGAGAAAGGGAGGTCCATCAGATAAAATAGAAGTTGCTTTCAAGGCATCAGGCAAAGGACATTATTATGAAGCAAGCCACGTCCCAGAAGAAGAGGAAGAAGAATCAAACTTTGTCAGAAATCTTCAAAGGGGCTCTGGAAGATTCAGAGGTAAGTTGCCTTTTAAATGCTTTTCTTGTGGAAGAGTAGGTCATTATGCTGCAAAATGTCCTTATAAGGATAAAGGAAAGGAACCTGCTAGATGGAACAAGAAACAAAGTGCAACCAAGAGAAGCTACTACACTCATGAAGATAGTGATGGTCTTTCAAACAGTGATGAAGATGAAAGAGGTATTGAATATAAATTGTTAATGGAATTTGATGATGATGATTATATGGATGCTATAAATTTAGATAACCTTTATGACGTAATTACTAGACTCAAGAGAGGAATAGAAGAAAAGAATATGATCACTGATACTCTACAAATTCAAATTGATGAAAAAGAAAAACATTTTGAAAAGTTAGAAGGTGAAATTGTTGCTCTTAGAAAAGAGATTGAGAAAACAAAAGAAATTAACCTTAAGTTTGTCAAAGGATATGAAACTCTAGATGAGATTATCAATGTACAACGTTCTCCTCTAAACAAGACAGGTTTAGGCTATAATGGAGAAACTTCTCAAGCATCCACTTCAAAAAGTTATCTTGAGGCACCAAAAGGAAGTGAGCGAAAGCACAATGGAGACTATCAGGTAAAGCAGGGACAAATTGCAAATAAAGGCCATCAGGAGCAATCTGTTTTAAGAATGAACAAAGGTTACAACCAGCCACAGGTAAGGTCTTCTCAATTTGGTTCAAGAATGAATAACAATAGAGATTACAATCACTTGGCCGGTAGATTTGATAACCGCAGAAGTTTCTTCAATGGACAATGTCTCTCTTGTCATAACTTTGGTCACAAAGCAGCTCATTGTGTTGCATATAAAACAATCATGACTAGAGAAGCTCAAAAACAAGGGAGTATGACCGGGATTTCAAAAAGGACCTATAACAACTTTTCAGCTCTTGAAAATGAAGTTGAATGTCCTATTTGCAATAACTTTGGTCATAAAGACTCTGAATGCAGGAGCAGGTTTCAGCAGAGAAAGGAACAGGCCACAAGCACCAAAAAATGGAGAATAAAGGAACCACAAACAGAAAGATGTGGGATAGAATTTTATGCAGAGGGACAGGAAAATCTATGGTACATTGACAATGGTTGCTCGAAGCATATGACAGGTGATAAAGAAAAACTTGAGTCATATTCTACTCTAGAAAAAGGAAAGAAAGTTTCTTTTGGAAATGATACTCCTACAACTATAAAAGGAAAAGGTACTGCTCAGTTAAAAGAAAAGGTCAAGGCTGGAAATGTTTTGTATGTTGATGGACTGAAACATAATCTTCTAAGTGTCAGTCAGATGTGTGATCAAAGAACCGAGGTGATATTCAGATCAAATGGATGTCTTGTTCGTGATCTTGATACAGGTAAAACTGTGATCAAAGGCAAAAGAACTCCAAATAATCTGTACATATTTGAAGAAGGACAACAACAATGCTATCTAAGCAAGGATGATGAGCACTGGTTATGGCATCGGAGGTTGGGACATCTAAGCTTTTCACAAATAAGGAAAGCATGCAAATATCAGGCAGTTGGCGATTTTCCAGATATCAAAATTCCTGACAACACCATATGCAAATCATGTCAGTTTGGAAAACAAACCAGAACTAACTTTCCAGAGAAGGAAGGATCAGCTAGCATGCCTCTTGAGCTAGTTCATACGGATACATGCGGACTTTCAGGAAAAGACACCTCGAGGAGAAGAATACTTGATATTATTCATTGACGATTTCTCCAGGTTTGTCTGGTTAGGACTTATGAAGCACAAAGATGAAGCATTCGAAAAATTCAAAGCCTTCAAAGCCTTGGCTGAAAATGAATCGGGTCACAAAATTAAGTGCCTCAGATCTGACAGAGGTGGGGAGTTTACCTCAAATGAATTTTTTGATTTCTGTGAAGAACATGGGATAAGAAGAGAATTCTCTACAGCTAGAACTCCTCAGCAAAATGGAGTTGTGGAAGGAATGAACAGAACAGTCCAACAAATGGCCCGTGCTATGCTTGATGAATCAGGGACTCCCGCAACTTTCTGGGGTGAAGCTGCTCATGCTGCGGTTGTTATTCTAAACAAAACAAATGTCCGGGTGAACAGCACTCAAACTCCTCATGAGCTCTGGAATGGTAAGACTCCTTCGGTTAAGCACTTCAAAATCTTTGGGAGCAAATGCTATATTAAGAATACTGATGAGCAGCTTGGCAAACTTGAACCTAGAGCAGATGAAGGCATTCTTCTTGGTTACTCTCCACATAGCAAAGCATACAAGTGCTACAATAAAAGACTTGGCAGAATTATTGAAATCATTGATGTAGTGTTTGATGAGAAGGGATACATCCCTAGACAAGT
Source organism: Pinus taeda (assembly GCA_000404065.3). Taxonomy (NCBI): domain Eukaryota; kingdom Viridiplantae; phylum Streptophyta; class Pinopsida; order Pinales; family Pinaceae; genus Pinus; species Pinus taeda. Next base: position 2,663 of record APFE030608069.1, on the reverse strand, counting down.
ACATCATGAAGACATCAAAGAAGATGAAGGCTACCCTCAAGGGCAGAATGATGAAGAACCTCAAGAAGAACCTGAAGAAGAATCAGAGGAGCAGACAAGAATAGAAGAAAAGACTCCATCCAGATATGTTCAGAAGAATCATCCAGAAT
>APFE030608055.1:34139-88745 GCA_000404065.3 Pinus taeda | reverse complement strand
TTCTCTAAATATACATTATTCTATGAGAGACCAAGTGTTTTCCGATCTTACCTTAGGTCCAACGCTTGTTGTAGCAGTCCAGCCTTGCTGATCCAGATGAGTTCCTCCTTCACTTTAAGACCTGCATACACTAACAAAGCAAACGATTACATAACACCTGAATATTCATCATAAAACAAAGCATATTCATCACATAGACCAAGGATTACATGAAATAATTCATTAACAACAAATCATTGAGAAGAATGGACTTATTTGTATTAAGGAAACAAAAAAGGAACCATTACAACCTGAGCCTTGGTGTTGTGCCAGCTCCTCCCAGGGTCCAACAAGAGATTTCCTCTACTTTGACAAGCTCACCCACTCCCAATATGGCAACAAGGAAGGATAGTGATCTCTCCTCACAAGTCAACAATGGAAGTTCTAATTCCAGCAGCATTTACCCTTTAGAATGTTCAGCTTTCAACCTCCCCTCCTTTGGCCCAAGGCCTGTATTTATAGTATTCTAGAGGAAGTTATTCAGTTCCAACATCAATGGGATACTCCCTCTTTTGGATGGGGTAGCTCCTCTCTTGATGGGATAAGTTCCTCTATCATAGGGATGCATGAACCATCTGGAGGCGCTCAATACACGTCAAACACTCTTCTAGAAGGCTCTAGAAGTGACCACAAGTAACTTTTTAAAGATGAAACTCGCGCCTTTTGACCTTTACAGGGGTACGCACCCATCCTTTGGCTTACAGAGCGTACCAGTACGCAGGTACAGTGTGTTTGGAGTGCGTACACGCAGGCAAGGTAGAGAGAACCTGCGTACCCAGAGATAAACATGTTTTTAAGTGACTTTCTCTCTTTTTGAAGTTTGACATGAAGAGCAGAGGTATGAGGCTTGACAAGGAGGATAATATGACTATTGATGGAGCCATATTAACTGCAGATAGTCATGGTGACAAATTTCAGTGTAACAATTGGATATCCCCAACTTATACAAGTTGACAAACAACCCCATCTATGATAAACTACAATGGCCACTAATCCCCCATAAAATACCGATGAACATTCCTAAGTTTGACGAAAAACAAGTGGAGGATCCAGGCACTCACATCACCACCTACCATCTATGGTGTGTTTCTAACTCTATGGTGGATGACAGTGTCTGGTTGTGTCTTTTTCCCCACACCCTCACTGGCAATGCTAAAAAGTGTTATATTGAGTTACCATGACGTCAGTGAATACCTTTGATGCTTTAGCGATGGAGTTTCTAAAGCACTTTCAGTTACCTATCTGTTATGAGACAGGGACGAAGCTCCTTACTTAATTTCGTCAAGATACTTCCACCCACATCTTTGATTATATCCACGAATGGAGATGTAGGCAGAGGTTAGTCAAAGCCCCCATCCCTGATTTTCTCTTAACATATTGGTTATGTAAGTTGCTACTTCCACAAATCGCTAGAGATGTCACTCTACGTGGTGTGGTCATGGAGGACCAATCCATACGTCATGCCCAACATTTAGATTTGATCTATTCACAGTCTGGCACTCTCTATGACAATATCCCCTATAATTCTAGTAACCCCAATCCTCCCACCACTCAGCACCCTGGAGCGCATGCTGACGAGATCGTCGGCGCAACCTCCACGGGCACTATAAAAAAACTCAGTGGGTTTGTTGCGAAGTTAACAGTGGACCCCTCTACAAAAACGACTGTTCTTCCTACCACTGTGATTAACTCTATGTAGTCTACACATAAATCCAGTAGCAAGAAAAAGAAGAATAAGAAAAATACCACTCCTTCTGAAGAGTAGTCATCTAAGCAGCCCAACCTGAAACAAAAGGTCATTGCACCTACTGATGCGGAAAAAGATAAAGGCACCAACTATCCATGCAATCTCTGTCTTGAAGGTCACATAACCGGGCATTGTTCATGTCTTCAAGAATGCATAGATTACCTTGCCAAAAGAGATTTTGGTAAGGCAGCTATTGTCCTTAGAAATCCTTTTCCTACTCAACAACAGCAAAATCTTATTGCCAACCAACAACAACCCACGTCAGGGGGTAGTGACGGTTCGCAACATCCTTCAGCTGGTGAAGGGAATTCTATCATTTACACATTTGGAATGGTAGATCTCGCCACCAGAGCCAAATCTTATGAAGCTCCTGTCATTTCAGCAACAGAACCATCTGCAGGTCAAAACCCATCGCCTCCCAATGATTTGCGAATCGAAAGGCCAGTTGAGGACTTTGTAATTCAACCCCCCAAAGGGGCACTTCGATGCACAACGCACAACACATTTGCATATGCCACCCAACACTACAACATTGTAGAGGATTTGGCGCAAGCGTTGTCAGCTATGTTGGTGCTCGAAGTACTACAAACATGCCCCAGCCAACAGAAATCTTTTCTTTCGACTATCGGAGGTATTGACCCTATGGATTCCACGCTTGCTATTTTCAACATGGACAAGTGTAAATCTCCCCTTTCCCACTAGCTTGCATTTCAGGTGCATATAACTTCGAAAGGTAAAGGTATACATCGAACTGTCATCGACAAAGGTTCTTCAACCTGCGTCATGTCAGCTTCATGTTGGCTCGCCCTAGGTTCCCCAACCCTATCCCTGACATTGAACTCCCTTAAAGCTTTCAACAGCCACACCTTTGTCCCGAAAGGATACTTAGCCAATTTTCCCATCACTTGGGCTGGGAAAACCATAACGGTTGACATAGAAGTCATAAACAGAAAACTCAACTATAATCTCTTGTTGGGTTGTAATTGGACATATGTCATGCCATCATATCTACTGTCTTTCGCATCATCCAATTTCCATTGGATGGAAAGGTTATTATAGTAGATCAGTTGTCTTTCTACACCCCTGATTATTCACCATTACCAAGTGGCTCTGTACCCCTAGTAGGAGGTGGAACTGACAGTTACGTCTGTTTAGGTACTAGTCTACTGAAGGCTTCTTCCTTCATGGGTTGTTTCCCTCTTTAGCTACCAAAGGTTTCACAATCGGTCAACATGCTTTCATATTTTCCTCATAAACAAACTGATCCATGGATCTTATCGGCTCCTTCAAACATTGACACTTACGAAGAACAAATGTCGTTGTCACCAGTTGAATTGGCCTGTGAAACCATTCAAATTGCATCTGAATCTCTGGTCACTTTGTTTTCAGCCAATGGTACCACTACCCCTCCCATAACCACTCCTTTTGATCCACTCAATCAAGTCCTATAGGTGGATGAAGCTATTAGAGAGATCACGAGGTTAGAAGAGCAACCTTGGGAGGATTTCAACCATCATGTTTTGATATCTAATTCGAACATGATGCCTCTTCAAATCCTATCACTTGACACACATCAAATCGTTTCCTCGCCATATATGACTATCCAACTTTTGGACTCGAAAGAAAACAGGGGCAATATTTCACAAGCATTGCTCCCCGATATTTCTATCATGATAGGCATCGTGGAAAACATACAGAGTGGAGCCAATCACAATCCTGAGGAAACTGTGAGCTTCACCTACCCATTTAGGGATTTCTACGATGTTTTTCCTTGGTCTTATGAGGAAATGCATGGCATAGAACCTTCTAATGTTAAGCATGAGATCGAGAAAAATCGAGCGTTCTTTTTATGGTATTTTTTTTGCTCATTAATCTGAAAAACCTCAAGTCTTCTTCTTTGGGCTCATTAAACTACTACAAAGACAATTCAAGCACTGTTAGGGATATTTTATAGCTCTTTAAAAAATATAAACATCCCTGAGCTTTTTTCCTTGTGCTCGTTAAATCTATGCAACGATAAATAGAGCACTTTTGGAGACATTTTATCGTTCTTTAACAAATATAAACACCTCTGAGTTTTTGTGGTAGAGCTCGTTAAACATATATACCACAACCCTTAAAGAACTTTTTTGGGTTATTTTATCGCTCTTTAAAAAATACAAACATCCCCGAGTTTTTCATCCTTTGCACTCGTTAAACATATGCAAATGATGCTCTAAGCACCTCTTTTTTTATCTAGTTCCATCTCATAAACTGAAAAAGACCAAATGGAGCATCCTTTTTAGGCACTTTTTTCTCACTCTTTAAACTAAAAAAATACCGAGTTGTGTCTTGCTGCTCGTTAAACATGCTAAAGATGACCCGAGCATTCTTTCAGGTACTTTTTTCAAGCTCGTTAAAAAATGAAAGATCATGAGTTTTTGTTGTTGAGCTCATTAAAATATCATGACAAAACACGATTTTAGTCCGGTGCCTTGTACTCGTAACAAAATGAGGTTGACATCTATTGGAAAAAGGTTTCTCTTTATCTGGGTCCAGTAGATTAAATACGGAAAAGTAACTGATACATATATACTATTAACCTTTTGTCGCACCCGTTAACTATGAAAAAGGGACCACCATGGAGTCTCTCTTTGCGATCTTTTCAAACTCTCTAAAGATGAAAAGATCACCGAGTTGTCTAGTCTGGACTCTTTAAATACACAGACAAGATATAGAGTCGTTCTTTTTACGATACTTTGCAGACTCATAAAAGATGAAAAAATCGACAAGTTTGCCTATCTGGACTCATTAAACTAATCAGATAGGGAAAAGAGTCATTCTTTTTGTGATCCTTTTTAGACTCTCTAAACAGGAAAAGATCGATGAGTTTACCCATCTGGACTCATTAAAAATCAGATGGGGAAAAATTCGAAATACAACCATATCTTGAAGCATGATTTGGCAGCAAAAGTTCCCTTGAACATGGCACTCCCTCAGATAAACCATCATTTTGATAGCCTCTCAATATGAACCCTACCAACCTATGAGTTTTTAGCCTATATACCCTGGTGCCATTGCATCTTTGTATCTTAAACACTCTCTAGTGTTCATGAGTCTAGTGATGTCTGGTTAAAACCATTGTCGTGACTTCTATTGTTTAAGGGTCCCTACTTGTTTCCTCGATCAACTAACCCTACATATCCTTTCATCATGCCCTTTTTTGTTTATACCCAAAAGCTCAAAATATTCTTTAGAAAACAAAATCATCCTTGTCTAGTTTTGTGTCGACTGATGTAGGACACGTCATTGCCTACCTTTCGATAGGTTCCTTCCTATCGACTTCAACACTCTATCTAGGAAGATAACCTAGAAACACATTCAGTGCCTTGGTGCTTGTAGACATTAGTGATATGTTACCTTGTGCTTGATCACTGGTTTTCATCATTGGCTCCTAGTTAAGCAATTCTACGAGTGTTTGACGACAAAAAATCTTTCACACTCGCTAGTTTGCAGTGTGCATCTTGGATACTATCACCATTATCGGTGGCCTTCCTCGCATCTGTCAACAGTCTCCATTATTGGCTGGTAATCAAATGATTCCATGCATGTTCAACGTCAACTCATTTATCACATGTACCGATCTATGTTGTTCAGTGAAGCAGGAATCAAGACCTTGCGTAGAGGCTTGCATCATTCAGCCTTGTTTCCTCTCCCAAGTTGCGATATTATTCTTTGAAGACAACCATTTCAGGATAATCTATTATGACACTAGATCCGCCTTGTGCCATGTTGGTGGCCAGAATTGTTATATCTCTGAGGATAAAGTTACTCTAACATAGCTACTGAGCATGGGAATGCCCAACTCAGGACATGATTTTAGCAGTTCATATATATGTACTTTTGTTATATCAGGTTTTCCTTATCGCCCAACACTCTCTACAAGGATTTTGACATGAAATTACAGTATTTTCATAAAGTATTTCGACCATCGTCTCTGCCTCTGATCTCATACTTTAGGGAGCATCTGTTACAGGACAAATTGACCTCCTAAACAACTCAAAGGAGAAGTACAAGATGACTGAAAGAATGACCACAGTTGCAGGCCTAGAATCCACACTATCGCTCTCTGTACATTGATAACCTACTTTATAAATCTTGTTTACAAGCATAAAAGAGCGTTAGTCACCTGATAACTCATGTTGTTAGACTAGGGAGAGCGTTAGTGAACTTTAGTGATGCTCAAGTGGTTATGCCAACGAATCTGCCATAAAATATCTAGATATTATTTCCCTAAACTTGTGCAAGAAAAGCAGGGAAACTCCAAAAGTCAAGATATTTGGAGAAATTCTATTACAGAAACAGAGGAAAATGGGAAAAAGTTGGTAAAAGAGGCAGGTTCATGGTTTTTTACCCAAATGAACTATAGATGGAGTTGGGATACCCTATTTGGATTGCTACTTAAGCAACGAGAGGGCCATTGCACAATGGTCAGAGCATTTAGAAGGATAGTACATGGTGCCGTTGTGATATTGTCATATTCTTGAAGGAGTTGGCTGAAATAAGGAGAGAGAGGGAGGAAGAAGGGATAAGGAAGGCTGATACAATAGGGTTGTTGTAATCATTCTTCTGAATATAGGACTATGGTTGTGTTCCACTACTCAAAGTGTCGATGATATTGTGCATTTATTTGTTCATTCTAATGCTTGTTGTGTTGAGTAGATAAGTTACACATTTATACATGTTTGTTATGGATTCTTACATTAATTGTCAAAAGTATATGTTGTGATTGGTTTTCTTCATTCTTTTGTGTAGGAATCATCTTGGAGCCGGTCAAGAGGAGTTCTTCTTACCACACAAAGATCCCCAAGTGAATCTAGAAAGAACCAAAGGTGATCATTTCTCCATATCCTATCAATATATGTTAGATAGATGAGCATGTGTATAATAGGTACCTTTTGCAGATAACCTTACGGTCTGTTAGAAGTCCTGGGAAGACTTTCGAGGGTAGTTTTCATCCCGTGCATTTTACCCAATAGCACCTATTATTCGGTTGAGCCAATGGTCCATGGCTCGTGCAATCTTATCTTCTGATGCCTCTAGTCTGCGCACTAACTTCGGAGTCCACACTATCGGTTGATCAAGCTTGCACCTTCTCTGGATATCGTCTAGCCTCATGATCCAATCATACAAATCTGAAGAGAAGGTCACAAAGAAGATCTTGTGGATTTCCATATATATGTAGTGATCCAGCCACCTCTTCTCGGATATCTGTGGGGTTTTGTTTTCTTGTATCACGAACTCATGAAGCTTCTGATCCAATCAATATTCAATTTCCTTCTTTGTAGGGTTCCAATGTTCTGACATTAGAGATCCCTTAGGTAGATGCCAGTCCCGGTAAAGAAACCATTTATTGGCTTATTGGGTCTTGACCCAAGTTCAAAGGAATTTTATCCAAACAATTCCCGAAACTACCAGCCCTTTCAACAACAATTGACGGAGTCGGATTGAGGTCTCACCCAAGGTAGTATGTGAGGGTGGTGGAACCAGGTTTCCGCACCCTTGGGATGTCTTGATGACGTCTAGAGAGTTTCATGAATCGATCTTTCGTACTTGTATTGTTTCGCACAGCTATCCGACCTTTGCGTAGATCTTGTACCGAGTGTGAGGAGGTTCCATCTAGATCCCTTACCTTTAGTATGTTTATTATAGATCTAACTTAATTCAGTCATCTTTATCAATCATTCAATATTCGTAACAAGAAAGTGCAAACATAAACCTTAAAGAGATGCATAAAACCATAACAGAAGAATAAACACATAGATATATTAGCAGATGCACAATATTTCAGAAACACATATCTTTTATTAATCTTCTGTTCCAATACAATCCAATTCCACCCTGCGCACTCAGCTGCAGGGATCCGCACACACAGCGACGGACTGTACCAGGCCTCTACACACATAGCTGCAGAGCCTACTCTCACTACTACCCACAAATCGGAGATACAAACTCAAAGGGAATATTGCATTCAACAACCCATAACCCTTAAGATCAAGACTAACTGAAAAACTGCCTTCTACACCTAAAGCCTCACTCTATTTATACATTCCCATGGTCCATGGCCATGGGCAGGCCGACTCACTTCACATTACCTTACATTATTTTTGGGTGGACAACCCTTTGACTTGACTCATTACAACTCACCCTCCGTGCACTTCACGGAGCCCTTACAATACCCTTACCCAAAATTGTGGGATTTAAGCCCCAAAACTATTACGCAAGGGATTCACTACCCAACAACTAATGTGCATTCATTGTAGGTTTGTGAGAGAAAATCATGGAATTTTAGCTAATTAAGGGCTAAAACTGGAATGAGACAAGGAGGAGATATTGTAGGAGGTAGATCCTCCTCATTTACTCCTCCCTCATTCGAATGATCCCCCATCAATCACACTTGCTCGGAGTACAAGCATCCAAGTCATGGAGATCAAAAGGCAGCAGATCAAGTGAATTTAAAGAGCTAGTTTATCTCAAGTTTGGGAGCCAAGCCTCTCAAGATTTAAGGAATTAATTAGGGACTTTAGTTGTATAAATAAAGAGGCCTAGAGCCTCATTAGGATTCAAATTTTTGCTGTAAAAACACTAGTTAATTTCGAGTTCAAGACTTGTGGAAGACATTGTTATGTAATTTTTTGTTTTGATAATGAGAATGAGAAATTCGGTGATCCAACACTAAGTACAATCAGAGGGATGAAGTTCTTGGGTTAGGGCCCAACCCTATTAGCAAAGGCTCCTCTTCTTGTATTTGTATGCTTAGATTGAATTCATTGATTGATGGTTAAATTGTCTTTAGAATTATTTCACTGCAAGTAGTGTAGATTTTATTAGTTTGCTTATTATTTTTCTTTAATTTATGCTTTACTTCAGTAGTAGTTTAGAAGAGATAAAGGAACATCAAAAAGCTTTCAATAGGTGGTTTTTGCCTCACTCCTTCCTTTAGGGATTGTGGTTTGAGGAAAGAACTCCCATGCAGCCCCAAAAAGATAGAATTCTAGTTTCTCATGGAATTTAGGGTTTTTTGTACTTAGGCCAACATTTGATCAGTTTGAAAGAGTAGGATTCAGTTATCATTTCTTCTACCTTCAATCCTACATTAGGTCTCATCAATTTTCTATCTTATTATGCATTTTCTCCTCATGCATAAAGTAGACATATAGCTCATGAAATTATGTTTTCCTTAGATAATTTAAATTCTTGTTGTTTACATCATTTTTAGGTAAATGTCAATGTTTGATGTAGTTCAAGTGTTTCAGAAATATAGAGAGATTTGATAGTTAGAAACCTCATTCCAAATTCATCCATCCATGATCATTCTTTTCTTTCACTAAAACCCTCACCAATTTCATCATTTCACAAGGAAACTTCTCCAAGCTTGTTGAGCAAATCTAACCATATCCCAACCTTGGTTTTGAGTTCTGAAGTGGTACCAGGCACTCCCTTGCCTCATTCCATCCACCATCTACCTCCCCTAAGCCTTCCATCACCTTCAACACTCATCCTTTTTCTCTCGGCTGTATCATGTAGAAATACAGGGGATCTTGTTGGTTTTTAGGACATCCTGTAGAACACATTAGGACATCATGTGGGTTTACCTGTAGTGGCATGTTTTGAGGCTGAATTGAGGAAAAAGTCTCTCTAAAGCTATTAAAGGTCCCCTACTAGTCTCCTCAACCTTATATCCATTCACCATAATCCCTAATCCACCTGCCATATCACCAAAAGGGATTAGCTTTCACACTTTTACATAAAAAAGACAAAAAGAAAAAAAAGAAATATTTTATTCATTTTCATGCACAACAATAGAATGTTTGATGCTTTGAATTTTCATGCTTAGGACAATGGAATTGCATACATGTTAACTTCGCATTCTTTTGAAGCATATCCTCTTAGCAGTTAGTTAGAAAATGGTGTGCTTTAGCATTTGATTTTAGTATTTTTCCTTAATGCAGTAGACAAGCTTTCTCTTAGAGTAGATTTCTCTTTCCCTCATTGGTAATCAAGCTTCTTCTAAATCCATACAAGTCTAGTTTGAAAAACCTTAGTGATCTATTGCCAGCTTAGTAGTGACAACAAGCAGACCCATCACATTTACTTGTGTATACAACACTGTCACCTCCAAGTTTGTACGAACCTCGGGTTGGTAAAGTAAAGTTTGTAGCCCTAGGAGTTGCAGCATTCTTGTTTCAATACTAGTGCTCATTACTTTTTGGCACCATCGTTTTCGAGGTGTCTGAGTAATATGTGGTTACTGCTTTCTTTCTTCCATTTCTTGTCTTTGATATTCTGCTATTAGTTTCATTTCTACAAAAGCAATTTAGTTTGCTTTCTTTTCCATTTTGCATTCTTTTCTTTCCTTTCCATTCTACAAGTAAGATTTCATTCAAGAAGTTAGTTTTCATTCAGTCAGTTAGTTTTCATTCAGTGTGAAATTTCAATTTTGCAACTATTTTCAAAGCTTGAAAAAAAACACAAAATAGAACCAAAACACTTCTTTCATGCCTCATAGGAATAGGGATAACTTAGGAATATTTTTTCCAAATACCCCCACTACTTCAAACAACCAACCTTCCCTCTTCTTTGGTGGCTGTGAATTGGAGGAACCATTAAGTGAACAACCAGAGATATTTGAAGAGCCTACAGGGGGAGAAGAAGAAGAAGAACCCATTCCAACTGACCCAATGGTTGAAAATAGAAATAACAGAGGAAATAGAGAAAGAGTTGAGGGTTCCTTCCCTATCAAGGAAACCAATGGGGATACTAAGATGAAGAATATAAGCCCCTCTTCCCTTCCTCATTTCCATGGCCTGACATCAAAAATCCCAAACACATTCTTGTTTGAGTTTGTTGTCATATGCAGAACTTATGATTACACTAATGGTGAGAATAATTTGAAATTATTCCCATCCACTCTCAAGGATGCAGCTTTGCGCTGGTTCATGGGTTTACCTGGGGATAGCATCACAACTTGGGCTTAGATGCAGCAAGCCTTCAACAACAAGTATCGAGACTATTGCAGGTTTAAAGACACTAAAGAGGAAATTTTTAGGATGACCTTAGGGCATGATGAATCCCCAGAGGATTATGAAGAAAGTTTCCAGCTTAGCTACAAAAAGGCCAGGTGCACACTTGACCCTGAGTCACTAAAGCTAGTCTTGCTTAGAGGGGTAAGGGAATATCTTATGGATACCCTAAACTTGTTAGCAAGAGGGGACATCTACTAGCTACCCTATGAAGATATCGAGACTGTCTTTAGAAACCATTCTAGGGCAGCTAGGAAAAAGGGTAGGGGTAGTCAACCTATGGTCGATCCATCTTCTTCCAATACAACCATCAAGGGTGAAATTGGAAATATGTTGGAAGATTTCAAGAGTGAGATGCTGCAAACCCTTGCCCTATAGATGGACACTATGAACATTAAGAGAAAATAGGAGCAAGCAGAGAGAGCCTTAGCCATTTTATGCCCTAGATGCACAAGGAGGCACCATAGAATGAACAACTCTGTGGGTACAACCAAATCCATATTAGCCCGAAAGACCAGGATAAAACCACCTTCACTTGTCCTTCGGGTACCTTTTCCTATAGGGTCCTTCCTTTTGGCCTATGCAATGCCCCTACCACTTTCCAGAGAGTAGTCCTAAGTATCTTTGTCGAGCTAGTCCATGATGCGGTAGAGATTTCTATGGATGATTTTACACCCTATGGGTGTGATTTTCAGGAGGCTCTGTCTAACTTAGGTAAGGTGTTGAAAAAATGCATTGAAATTATCCTATCACTTAGTCTTGAAAAATGTGAGTTCTTGATGACTGAAGGGATTGTTCTAGGTCATTCAATATCCTAGCAAGGACCTCATTCAATATCCTAGCAAGGACCTCAGGTGGACCCAAACAAAATAGCCATCATCCAAAGGTTCCCACCTCCGAAAAAGCATAGAGATGTAAGAAGTTTTCTAAGTTTAGTTGTATACTATCAGAGGTTTATAAAAGACTTCAACAAGTTAGCTTCTCCCTTGTTTGGGTTTTTGGCAAAATACTCTGAGTTTGTATGGTCAAAAAGCTGTCAAGAGGCCCTGGACACCCTGAAGGACAAGTTGACCAATGCATCTATTCCCTAAGGCCCAAATTGGGCCCTTCCTTTTCATATACATGTTGATGCCTCACACAAAGCCACAAGTGTAGGTATAGGCCAGATGGATGACAAGTTTCCTTGTGCCATTTACTTTATCAGTAAGAATCTGACAAAGGCCGAATTGAACTATAGAGTTCGAAAAGGAGCTCCTAGTAGTTGTGCATTCATTGAACAAATTAGGCATTACATTACAAGTTATCAAACATTTGTGCATACTAACCATGTTGCAATTAAATATTTAATGAATAAACCTAATGTGAATGCCCAAATTATTAGATGGTTACTTTTATTACAATAGTTTGATCTAACTATTGTTGATAAGCCCAGCAAGGAAAATGGTGTTGCATATTTTTTGTCTAGATTAACTTTTCCTACAGGGGAGGAAGGAATGGTTGATGACTAGTTACCGGATGAACACTTATTCACCATTTCAGTTCTCTCTCCATGGTTTGTTGACATAGAAAACTATTTGGTGTCTTCATAGTTCCCACTAAATTTGTCCTGGAAAGAGAAAATCAAGATTGTGAGGAAGAGCACCCCATTCACTTGGATTGGGGGCAACCTCTTCAAACTAGGCTCGGATCAAACTATGAGAAGATGTGTCAGGGAGGAGGAAGTATTTGACATCCTTCAGACTTGTCATGATGGTCCCTTTGGAGGTCACTTTGCAGCCAAGAGGACAACTACAAGTTGGTTATTATTGGTCCACTCTTTATTAAGATTTCAGAAGATATACAAGTCATTTTGATCAGTGCCAAAGGATGGGAAAGCCTACTCCAAGGGATTAAATGTCTCTGCAACCTCAAGTGAATTTCAAGCCATTTGACAAGTGGGGCATGGATTTCATTGGACCTATTGACCCTCCTTCCAAGAAAAATCAATACATCATTGTGTGCACTGACTATTTGACCAAGTGGCTTGAAACCAAGGCAAGCAAGGCAGCAACAAAGGAGAAGGTGGTTGAGTTCTTAAGGGAAAATGTATTTTACAAGTTTGGGTACCCTAGGGAACTGGACACTAATCAAGGTAGCCATTTTACATGCAACATGATTCAAGACTTGTTAAGCTAGCAAGATATCAAGGATAGAACATTCACTCCCTATCACCCACAAGCTAATGGGCAAGTGGAGGTGACCAACAGAGTGCTAGAGGGCATTCTGACCAAAGTGATTAGCAGCAACAAAAAAGATTGGGTAGATAGATTAGTTGAGGCCACCTGGGCCTATAATACCACCTGGAAGACCACCACTAGATGCACACCATATGAGTTGATCTATGGGAAGAAATCCCTGTTGTCCATTGAATTTGAGTACAATACATTGAGGATGGCAACCTAACTAGATCTAGATCTCAACAGTGCACAAAAAGAGAGATTTCTCCAGTTGAACGGGTTAGGTGAGTTCAGAATGTAGGCCCTCCTACACACAAAGGTGACTGAAATTCAGAGGAAGCTTTGGCATGACAAGGACATCAAGGACAAGCAATTTCAAGAAGGTGATTGGGATTTGTTATATGATTTCAAATATAAATACTTTAAGGGAAATTTAAGGATTAGATGGTTAGGGCTTTATGTCATAGAGAAATGCCATGATAATGGTTCAGTGCAAATTAGAACCATAGATGTAGAGGCCATTCCATTACTTGTTAATGGGCATAGATTTAAGTTTACAAGAGGCCATTGTCAAAGCAAGAGTTCATTGATGGTATCAGCAAAATAGTGATGGTGGTGGAGCAAGTATCAACTCCTACCTTATCAAGGAACTGAGAAAAAATAAAAAAATAAAAAAGGAAAAAAAGAAAAGAGAAAAATAAGGAGATTCAGGTGAAAACCTCCATGATGCACCTGAGTCCCAATGTCGAGTTGAAAACCTCTTGAGGCATCCCAATGGTGTCAAAAAAAAAAAAAATAGAGAAATAAAAATATCTCTAGGTGAAAACCTCTCTTGAGGCGCCTAGGGCAAGTAGCTAGGATCAAAACCTCTTGGAGGTAATCTAGTTGCTTTCAATAAAAAAATAAAAAAATAAAAAGAGAAAAGGAAAATTACGAAAATATTGTTTACAGGTCAGCAGGATGAGGATTAGAGCAACAAAAGAGAATCAAAAGGGACCTATCCAACTCATGTTTTTATTTCTCCATTCATTATCCTTCATCATTCCACCATTCCCTCCATTTTTTCACTCATTTACCTCAGTTTGCAAGGGTTCTGTGTTTTCCATAGGATTCCTTGTAAACCTACATGATTCCCTGAAAACCTACAGGATGATCCTGTAGGAATTACAATGTCTTGGGAATCCTAAAGGAAGTAACCCTAGAGAAAGGATATGACCTTCCCATGTCAAAAAAATAAATTCCTACTTCACCATCTCATCGCCATACCTCTCTCCACCATGATCATCCCTACATTCATCAAAAAAGTCAGTGTCAATTTTTTTTCCTTCAGTTTTCAAAGAAAAAAGAGAGAGAAAAGAGGATGAATATAGAGAGCAAGGGGACAACACCTGAAAGATATTTTCCTCACTTAAAAATCCCTAGACCCCTTCTCTTCCCATGCCAACCATCCTGAGGCTCCAGCAGTAGAAAATGATTAAGAATTTTGAGGGAGAAGCAGCTACATGACATCCTATAGAAACTCTTGTAGTAGCCTATCACACAAAACAAAAATCATAGGTTGCAATCAGCTTCAAGCATGGAATATCCAGAGGTAGAAGAATCTCCTCTAGAGCCTAGCAGTAGCATTAGGATCATCATGATCAACACCAAGTACTTGCACATCAAAGAAGATCATCAAAGGACAATAAAAAAAGGGAGGAAAGCACACGCACCCAACACACAACAAAGAACTCATTCTTCAACAAACAACATCAAGGCATCATTACCACAGGTAAGTATCTCACTTCCACTCTCTCGTTAGCATAATGTGATCAAAAGATGTAAAAGTTGTGAAAGAGTTGGTTTATAAGCGAAAGGTGGCCAGTTAACTTGGCCACCTTCGTTCAGTCAACGACGAGAAAGCAGATAGTCCTTACATACGTGGCAGTAGTCAATTCAAGGAAAAGAAGGATGAGATCAAAAGTAGTTAAGTTACGGATGCTTGAAGTGGGAGTTGATTACGAGGTGAGGAGAATGATGATGTGGTAGTGGGACCAATGATCCAAAAATAGATATTCGTACCTTGGCTACCAGCACACCACCTCACTCAAATCACCCATATGAGGAAATAAAAGTTGATCTCCATGCATATAAGCATTCACATTCTCGAGGCTCCACACTTGCAAAGTCTCTCTCGGCCCTCAAGCAATCTACAGGGAAGGCAAATTTCATTTTTTCCTACATAGAACCACCTATAAGAAATCCTATAGGATCATACAAGAGATCCTACAGGATACAGTCAGGCACCTATAGGATTGGTAGTGAGTAGTTTTAGAGGGAGAAAAACAGAGGTTGGCTTCATCAAGCAGTGATAAGGAAGTAGGCTCTACATTTCCCCACATTTTTCCAAGTGAAAGGAACATAAAAAATTCTTCTAGTTTGTTGAAAGTAATTGTAGCATAAGGGAATTGCATACACATAATTTTCATTTAAATTTCATCATTCATCAAATTTGGTAGAAGACCTATACAACCCTCCATCCATTAGAGAAAATGTCAGGGGGATTTAATAAAAGGGAGCCCATCAAAGCAGTGAGGATTCATCAACACTCTCCTATGCAAGAGATATTCACAAGGCACAATTTGATGGGATTCTTTGATAACTTGAGGGGGTATGATGATGAATTAGCCAAATATTTTTCTCTATCCCTCATTCTAGTGAATAGGACCCATGCTATTGTTGTGGTGAGAGGCCTCTCCATAGACCTCACCCCTAAAATCATAGGCATAATTACCACACTTCCCTTAGAAGTTCCTCGGAGAAAGGACGATAAGGGAAATAGACAAACTGCAAAGAAGAAATTATTTGTAGAAGGAGAGGAGGCCATGGAAGATAAAAATGTAGTAAGAAGAGCAAGCCTACTCTATCCTTTGAATGAAATTAGCTACCACCTTATAAATTATATCTCATGTGAAGGTAGGTACAATGTGGTATATGGATACCACTTTAGGATTCTTCAAGAATTGAGGATTGGAGCAGACACACCTCAAAACAAACTCAAGATCCCCTACTTTCTTCTTCAATTAGTGATAGATATGAGCATGAAGGTGCAAGAAAGAAACCATCAACAAGTAGCCCATCATGGGTTAATTAGACTTGTCATAGAATATGACCTCCAAAACCTCAGAATCCCTATCACATGGGCAACTTTCAGAGACATGAAGACATAGGGAGATATAAAATCCCTTGAATATGATAAGAGCCCCATTGGCAGTGAAATGGATGAAGAAGAAACAGAGGAGGATGAATAAGAAACCGAAAAAGAGGAAGAATAAATAGAGAGGGATGAAGAGGAAATAGATGAGGAAGAAGAAGAAGAGAAAGAGAAGGAAAGTCGTGAAGAGACAAAAGAATATGCAAAGGAGGAAAATGATGAACAAAGTGATGAACTAGAGGGAGAAGAAGAGGCGAAAGACAAATATGATAGGGGGAATCGAAAAGAGGAGGAAGAAGATAAGGATGAATCACCCAATGTATCTCTAGAAACCATTGAGAAAGAGGCAACAACTTCCCTCACTACCCTTAGTACCCCTATCAAACAAAAAAGGAAAACACAGAGACAAACTTTGTTGTACTTTAGGACAAGAAAAAGTACAAGAACAAGGTAGGGAAAACCTCAAATTCCCACCAAGGTTCCTATTGTTATTGAAGACTCAACTAAACAATAGGAGAATATGGCTCCTCTTATGAAAGCTCAAGGAGAAGGACCATTAAGACAAGCCTCCCCCAAGTCTCCTATCACTTATGTTAAAAGGCTTGTCACTAGATCTACCTCATCCAAAGGAAAAGGCATCCTACAAGATACACATAAGGACCTAAAGGAAGTAGAGGAAATCCTACAGGAAACTCTTCTCAACCTATAGGAAACTTAGAAATTGGATAAAGAAGGGAGTATGCAGCAAGAAACAAATAAGTAGGATCTAGAGCTAAGGGAACCTAGTCCTCAACCTAACCTTGAATCCTACTACAGGTTTATTGAAGGGGGTAAGGTCATTACACAAAAATTTTCCATCACATTATTTTTTGAGCTTGATAAAGAAAGGGAAAGAACACATAGATGGATGCATATTCCCAAATCCAAAGGGGTGGAGGACATAGGTCACATGGAAGAAAAATTTAAAGAGATGGCTAGAGAACTAAGTAGCCTGAGGGAAAGAGAAGAAATAATGAAAGATCAGTTGGAGGTAGAAAATGCATGGTTAAAAGGACAACTACAAGAAAGAGAGAATCAATTGGCATCCATGGTCAATCTATCTTTAGAGGCAATCTAATGCATAATGAAATCTAAGTCCTATGCATTCTACCTTAAGAAACTGTGGCTGTAGTTCCAAATCAAGATTCTAGCACAGAGAGGCACTATGCCATTCTAGGATTATATACAAATCATTGATCTTTGTGATAAAATCACATTGGAGGATAGAGTTAATATCTCTGAGTTCTACCTACATAACTTAGCGTTGACATATCTGAATGTGTGGGACCCTAATTCAAAACTAGGGGATTTACAGTTGATGGCTTTGGAATCGTGGATGAACCATGAGGAATCAAGGGCTACTGAAATGAAGAAAATAATGGCAAGGGAAGAAACAGAGCATCTCATGATAAGAGATGAGTAGTCTAATCCAATGGATGTCATTAACACATATAACTTGATTGCAAATGACCCTCAACTTGCACCCAGATACCTTACTTCCCAAAAGTAAGCAATTACACACTTTGAGGATATGTTCAGACTATTAGGGGATGATAGCATGAAAGCTTTCCAAAGGAGATGATATACTTGTAGTGTCCTATCTAGGGTGCTAGACTGGGCTATATTTATTATCAACCAGGGTGCGTAGACTTAGAGGCATGTGCCTAAAATATATAGACATAAAGGATCTAATCTAAGCCTACCTTTCCTAATTACAATGCTATGATTTGATTCAATATCAAACTATCAACTAAATATCAACTAAGTATCAAACCATTTATCACTATCAACTAAGATTCAATTTGTAAAACACTGTGTATCACTGTAATTAAAGATTTTGGTCTCCTTACAGAGACATCAAACATAAAACCTCTGTTCACTGCTACTCAACATTCATGAACATTCATTAACAATCATGCAAAGTGAAAATCGTAAGCATAAAGTTCATGACAGTGCTTTACAAGGTAACCCTGGATCGAATCCCTTACAGGATATGATTCACGATCCAAATGATAATCTATTAAGCGCATGCATAAACATATAAACAAGCGCATTCATAAATACATAAACATGGACATGAATCAATTTAATCACTGCGCATATATATCAATATCAAATACCCTCACTGTAAACGCAATGAAAATGACAACAGTATACCATGTACGCAGGGCCCGTCCGCGTTCTTGGTATACTGAGCTTGTTATCCCACGATCACCAAATCAAAACAACGCAACTGTGATTATAATGCAAGTCTGTTTGTATTAAAGTCGAAGCTCTGTTCGTGAAGCAACAATAATGATAAAAACGTAACCGAACATACAACTGGTTCAGAACTTATATTTACATATGGTTTCACATCCCTTGAAAATGGATGTACATTCATGAGCGGTTGTTGCCGCTTTTACCAAAACACTAATTTGAAAATGTTTCTATCCTAGCTGACATATAAAAAAAAGGAAACAACTAAAATCGATTTGGACTGTGACTGTGTGTTGTTGTTGCCTTTGTCACCAACATGCCATAGTTGACCAGTCGTTGACCGCGCATGTAGGAGGGTTGATTCCGCTGCGGGATAGGTGCTCGTCCATGCTTGGACATTCCGCTTTTCACCCATACCCTTCGCTCTGGCCTGGCTGTCATGTCACATGTCAAACAATAAGCCATTTACAGGATGTTGGGACTTCCTGTAGTCATTTTGCCCAAAAACTCCTAATTTATTAACACAAAACCCTTAAATCAATTTAAATGCAATTTAATAACTATAAGACTATTAATTAATCAATTTCCAAGGGATCTGAGGGATAAATGATGAAAAGAGGTAGGCAATTGTCATGTTTTGGGAGGGAAAAAGGAGTCATCGAATGGTACCAACAGGGAGTATTGAGTAGGTTTATGTCAAAAACAAGGAAGGAGCATTGGAGAGTAGTGAATTGGGTTTTTAGGTATTTTCATGGCATTAGTGATTATGGTTTGTGTTATCAAGGAAGACCAGGATTGGACAGAGTTTTGGATTTTCATGGTTTTGTTGATGCAGTTTGGGTTGGAGAACTGGATTAGAGAAGATCTACAAGTGGGTATGTGTTTAACCTATTTGCAGGTGCAGTCAGTTCGATGAGTAAGAAACAATCCATTGTGGCACTGTCAACTATAGAGGGAGATTACATGATAGCCACTCATGCAAGCAAGGAAGCAATCTGGTTGTAGAGATTTTGTTGAAGTATGGGGTTAGTACAGGGAGCTATAAGGATAGACTGTGACAACCAACGTGCAATTTTCTTGGCAAAGAACCCTACTTATCATTCAAAGACAAAGCACATTGATGTTTAGTATCACTTTGTGAGGGATATGATAGAAGACAAAGATGTGTTGTTGGTAAAGGTGGACACTTTGAAGAATACTGCATATGCATTGACAAAATCTGTGAGCTCTGAGAAGTTCTCTTGGTGTAGAGAAACAATGGGCATTGCAGGTCTGGATAAATGACTAAGTACTCCTATGGCCCCCCATGGAAATAAACAACAAGTGGGAGAATATTGGGTTATGGTATATTCTTTCCACAACTAGCCCACCTAATTCATTGGGGGGTTAGAGAGGGGGAAGAGCCCCCCCTTCATTGCATCAATTGTGCAACAGGGGGGTCATAGGGGGTTTGAGGGGGGCGGTTAGCCCCCCTCTATGGGGAAATTTGTTTTGGACCCTGTATTAGGTGGGCGGAGCTACCTATGGTTTTGTGCATGGTTTTCACACACGGTTTTGCGTGCGATGTTTTTTGTTCCATGGTTTTGGATGTTTCGGCATGTATATATGTGTTGTATCATTGGAAGGAACATAATGAAAAATCAAGCTGGTAGTCCCAGTTTTGGGATCCAGGGGAAAATCTCTGTGTATATGTGTTTTATGTGTTATGCTCTCGTATTGTTTATTTTCTATGTTTTAGAATTCATATGAAGGTAATTTATATATGAGGTTAAAACCTACAAAAACATGCCTACAAAAGAGTCAATATCTCACAAATGCCACTTTAAGTTTTAGTGATTTTTTTCATCATATTAATTTAATCATAATACCCTTTCTCATAAAAAATAAAGAAACCTAGTTGATGGATTTCAAGTTATGGGAAAATTAGGCTTTTCACTTAAAAAAAAAACAGAGTTTCTCCAACCCATGGGGCATAGAATAGATGATGACAAGGTATCATGTTAAGGCACTCCATGGTGTAAAGGTCACTAGTTGTAAACTTCATGGGAAAAATTCCAGCCATGTTAAGGACTAGTGTGACCCAGGGCGGTGTGATCCTCAAGTGATTTTGATGGCTTAGATGGCTATGGGTAATGGCTACTCAAGCCATACGTTATTCATGTAGTCATCTCAAGACTCACATAAAATTGAAAAAAAAGCACACACTTTCCCCTACCTAAGTGGCCTTACAAAAATACATGCCAAAACTTGAAGATGTTTCCATTTTTATAAAGGAATAAATGATAGATGAAGCTTATCACCTTAACAAATATTAGGTCATATTATAGGAAGGGATGAATTGAAGATTGATCCCTTGAAAGTTGATTTTATTGTGAATTGGCCTAAACCCTACAATGTAACAAAAGTTAGGAGATTTTTGGGAGCAACCTAATATTGGAGAAATTTTATCACTAACTTCTCATTCATTGTAGCACCATTACATGCTTTGACAAGTGTGAAACAGTATTTTAGTGGGGAGGCAAGTAGTAGAAAGCCTTCAAAACTTTGAAAGATAAAATTAGTACAACACTAGTTCTAACAGTTCCAGATATTAAGAAGCCATTTGAAATTCAAACCGATGCAAGCGATTATGCTATGGGAGCAGTTCTGCAGCTACGTGGTAAGACAATTTGTTATTATTCTGAAACCTTTACCAATGTAGTAACTAACTATCCAACTTATGATAAAGAGTTGTATGCTTTGGTACAAAGCATGAAGAAATGGAGGCATTATTTGATGGGTAAAGAAACGATTCTACATACTGGCCATCAACCTTTACAATATTTACAATTGCAAACCAATCTACAACAAGCTAGACATTTCAGGTGGATGGGTTCACTTTGGGTTACCAATTTCTATTATTTCTGATTGAGATTCTCAATATGCCAGGAAGTTTTGGTCAATATTATAGGAACTCATGGAAACCGAGTTGAAGAAAAACACCACATTTCATCCACAAACCGATGGCCAGGCAAAAGTAGTGAACAAAACAATAGAGCATCTCCTTCGAGGATATTATGGTAAGCATCCTAAACTTTGGGATGAGAATTTGCATTACATCTAGCATACCTACAATTGTGCCAAACACTAATCTAAACAAGTATTCCATTTGAAGCTTGTTTGGGTTATTTTCCAACGTATACTTTGGATTTCATCTTTGGTAAAGATATTGCAGTAGATGGATATAGTAATGTGGACAAAGACGAGCATTTCATTGAAAAAATGCAACTAGTGCATCAAAGGGTACAAGAACAACTAGAGAAAAGAAAAACAAAGTACAAATCAAGAGATGACAAGTATCAGGTTGATCATAATTTCCATGTGGGAGATCAATTTTGTTTGTATATCATCAAGGAAAGACTTCAAGGTGAAGGTAAAAATCTATAGCCAATGAGATATGGTCCTTTCAAAATCTTGGAGAAGATTGGTAATAATGTCTTTGGATTAGATCCACCATCTTACATGAAAATTTATTCTATTGTGAATGTGGAAAACTTCATATTGTTTGAGCCTCTAATGATTGATGATCATGAAGAGAATGTTCAAATTCAATCTATAGAATATTTTTCTCTTGAATATTTAAATGAGTTGCAAGAAGACTCAATTCTTAATAGGAGGATAAGGACTTCTAGTAGAGGCAATGTGGAGTATCTTTGAGTGGGGCTCAAAGGTACTAATCCAAGTAAATCAAGGTGGATTGATATCAGGAAAGTGAGGGAGTTATACCCTCACTTACTTGTTGAGTAAAAATAGAGTTTTTGTGTTAAAGAGAGAGTCCATACAGGTTGGTAGATTTTTTTAAAATGTTTTTTGGAAAGAACCTATGAACTGTTTGAAGAAACCAACGTTTCAGACTAACTTAGTGAGTCCATCATCAGGGCAATGTGATTTGTCCTTTGAGAAGAAAGAGCGTGAAATCATGGAGCTATTAATAATTAAATGAGAAATTATTTGATGTCTTCTTTTATTGTCGACTTATTAAATGACTAATTGGTTGATATTATATTTATTTATTTATTATTATTATTATTCTTTATTTATTTATTTATTTTTTATTATTATTATTAATTTTTATTTTAATTATTATAATGTGCTTATTTGTTTAAATTAGTGTTTGATTATGTACATATGTTTTTTAAATTATTTATTGACATTATTATAATTTCTTATAATATTTTATTTTATTTTATTTTTTAAATGTTATTGGTTTAATTAGTATTTGTTTAAATGTTAGTGATTAATTATGTATTTGTTTAAATTTATTACTTCATAATTTTTTATTTATCTATTTATGTTCTTTTGCTTATGTATTCAATGCTTTATTAGTAATGAATATAATTTTTAAGTTATAGTTTTGAAGGTTTATTTAAGATGACTAATTAGGGTTAAATAGGGTGTTAGTTCTTATAGGTTATATATATTTATTTAATTATTTATTTGTTTGTTTATTGTATATCTACCTTTACTACTTTTTTTTGTTTGTTTATTTAATAAGGGTTTCCAGGTGTTACTTAATTTTAGAGTTTTTGTGTTCCAAAAGCTTCTAGTTGGGAGGAATGATCTAGGGGATAAAAAATATGCTTAAAAATAAAAGTGCTCAAATTCTCTTGAAAATAGAGACAAATCATAGATCTCGTCATTTTGATTCCAACAATGCTTGAATCACCTCAATTTGACACCGTATGAGAAAGTTATCGTATTCTAAACTTTTTGGTAGACAACTAAAAAGTCAACTTGCAGGGTTGACTGAGAAAATTGTACAATGACATGGTGCTGACATCAATAGGTGATTGTATAATATGGTTGTCAAAGGATCAATCAGGACATTACAAGTGGAGAGTTTTTATTTTTTGTGGTGATTATGGATGGATCAAACATAGGCCACCACGTGGCCCAATGAAAGCCTTCCACATGGCCCTATGGGAGGTCACAACTTGGCTTAGGCTCATTAGGTAAAATTATGGTTATGGACCAACTGGCCTCAGCAGGGTTCAACCCCAAGACCTTTAAAAACACAGACTAATGCATTACCACTACAACGCACCATGTTCCTTGTTATACGTAATGGGAAAATTATATTTAAAGTTTAACAATTGGCAGGATGGGGGGGCGGGGGGGGAATGGGCCAATGAGGCTCACTCGACTAGACCAACCCCAAGTTATATGGAAACACATGACCATGGGAGGAGGAAAATGGGCTGAGGAGTTGGCCCCCATCCTTGGTTCCATTGTTAACAACAAAACCACTAATAGAGATAATGGGAGGGGTGGGCTCATGACACTCTTCCCATGCCCAGTCCATGGCCATATCCACCTAATATGACCAAAAGCAGAGGGTTAGCGGATGTGTGGTCTCTATCCTGTGCCCTGATCATATTGTATGCCACATGAATGCATGGAGGTGGAGATTAAGGGGTGTAGTGTCTAGGTAAACATTTGACAATTTCCACCTTTATCAGATTTGTCACCAAACCCGTGTGAATTTGTCACTTTGTCGATCCACCAAAGGAAAAATTCATTTCCAGTTTTGACAAAGGGTAAATTTTGTAGGACAATTAGCATGAAAATGAAGAAGGAGGCCTAATGTGGCCATTTTCAGCCTTTCTGAAACCAAGAAGAGCCTACATAGGGGTCTTTGGGTGTTATAGAGACAATGGAAGTGTTATTTTTGTGATTTGAGCATTTTATGTTGATGTAATTAACATTTGAGAATATAATTTAAAGGGCCAACATTGGAAGCTAGATCCGAAGATGTATCCCAAGAGGGGTGAAGTCCGTCATCAAATTGTTGTTTTGTGATGCTGCTTGTTGTCTATTTTTCACTATTAAAATCTGCAAAATTTAACTAAGTTTACTAAGTTTATGTGCTTTTGCAATTTCGATCCATGGCCTAAAAGACATAAACTAGCTTGCAAACTTTTACAAGAAACCTTTGATATATATATATATATCTATATATTATATATATATATATATATATTATAATATAATATTATATATATATATATATATTATATATATATATATTATATATATATATATAATATATAGATATAGATATAGATATAGATAGTATAGATATAGTATATTATATATTATGTATGTATGTATGTATGTATGTATGTATGTATGTATGTATGTATGTATGTATGTATATATTTCTTCAGATCACCTAGTCTCTACTTATCACTTTTAAATTGCAAACACGCTTCATCACATTATATTTTTTGATATAAAAATACTATCTGTCACCTCTCTATGCTTGAAGAAATACAACCAACCTCTATGTAGTAGTGATTCCACCATGAGTTCCATGTTTGAGTTAAAATAACTTACTATAGGTCTAGATTTCAAACAACTTAGATGTAGTTTTATTTAACTTCAACACAAATAGAACCATTGCACAAATATATTGCTAGCAATGATCAATGAAGAATGTTCAATATGACAAAGTGATGGTATAAATAACTACTATGTGTGAGGGATCTACCCCTAGCAATGAAACAATGATATTATTGCAATCCTAAGCACAACTCGAACAACAAATCACAACTCCTATATTCACAATGGAAATAGTTAATTCTAAATACAACAAAATGTTCTCGACTATTTCCATTTGATACAATGTCTAACCACAATTTCAAGTTTTCATATGTTAAAAGATACACAATAACCAAACTTTATAAGGGTGTGTTGTGTAACTAAACATATTATTATGTGTGGGTCTATCCCCAATGTATGTAAGAAATTGTCCAAGAAAGAACATTGTATATGTTCTCTAACTAATCCATATCCTCAATAAATGCTATGTAATTAATTAAATAAAAAAAATGACTACATGTAGGGCATTTCCTAATGAATCCACCAACCTAATATATCGAAGACAATACATAATCACAAATTAGTTCATTTCTCTCTAATTTCCAAATATATCCATAACAATATAAACACCAATCACTAGTCGAATTTCTATGTGAGTAACCAATTATTAATGATGGATATGGTGAGTTTATCTTGGTTCAATAGTAAGGAAAACAATGAGTTCATTGGCAACGACATAACTAGATATAGTGACAATGCTATGATATAACTCATACAAAAGCCATAGAAAACTATAATCACATAACTAAAGAAAGGCACACAACAATCAAACACATGAGATAGTGATTTACCTCGGAAACCCAATTTGGGAAATCTAGCATTGAATGGAAATGCACAATGCATTATTATCACTATTACAGATCATTATTAAGTATTATCTCTCTAGGTGTCGGTAGTCTCTTTTGCAAGAAATTTTAAATTTTCTAATAGATTTTTCCATCTGAACCACTTCCTCATTCATCTACCCATGTTTAATAGATATAAAGGAGAATTTCCCTAGTTCAAGTTAGAAGATCAAGCATCCTTGATGCTTGAACTACCCCCTTGAAGCACTACCCTACTTTATGTATTTTTTATTTTATTTTATTTTTCTTCTTTTAGTGTTGGGAAAGTAAGTGTTTACGCATGTGGTCAACACACTAACAATTCCCTCATGTCTTGTTCATTTCCCCTAGTAGCACTATTTTTTTCATCCCTATAATTATTTTAACTTAGACCTAAGTCTTATACCATTTGTGTTTGTTTCAAATCCCTTTTAGATCACACCTATCCATTGGGAGGCCTTTGCTCTAAAAAGTATGGCACATGGAGGAGATGAAACCACATGGCCTCCACTTGATTCTCTAATTCCACTATTCTTCTTGTTCTAAAGATTACTTTCTTATTCTTTGTTCCCTTTGAATTGCTACTCTATGCTTGTTTTGCTATTTCCTCAGGTTTTCTTCCACTCCCCATATGTGCTTTGATGAGGTAGACCTTACCACCTTTAAGTAGGAAATATTTTCTCTCTCTCATATGAAAATTATTGTCCCTTTCCCATAGGTCTTGAGTTACCAAAAATGACCTAGCATGCATCCAATAATGAAACTTCACATTTTACTTCATCGACGTAAGCAACATTTTTTTTTCTTTAACAAGAATGGGTAAAAGTTGTGCATTGAGAAAACTATATGCTACCTATATAAGATATTAATACAAAATGGAGTCTAATATTGGGTTTAAACATTGACATATTCATAATACAAAAATGATTAGAAATGATACTTGAATCCTTCACTGGGGATTTGGTGATACTGCTACAATTATCAACTCAATAAAATAATTCTAAAATAAGCATTGATTTACAAAGCATAACAACTGAAATTAATGAAAGGTGTGATTTCTCTGAACTTCCTTTCATTTTTCCACTGGCTTGCTACAATCCTATATTCTCCGAATTCATCTTTTCAATAAGCTAATAGTATGTTTCTTCTTCCTTGAATTCCCCTAATTCGAGCCTAAATAAATTTGGTGATTCAAAGATACAAATTGAAAGTATTTGAAGATGTCATTAATGGTGACCTCAAATACAAGAATTTAGCTTTCAACACTTAGTTTTTCATCTTTTACTAGATTAAAGTACCAATTGCCAAAAACTTATAATCCATGCATTGGTGTTCATGTCTAGGAATTGAAGTTGTGAAAGACAACATTAAGGATATGTTGTCATTAATATATTATTCCTATCTCTAAAGGATCCTTTAAATTTCATAAATGTCTCATTGGAATTTCTATGACACCCTAGATTTTCCACTAAGACATGGAATCCCCAAAGCTACTAAATGAAAATGGAAGAGATCACTAAATTGTGGTAGAATGGGTTGAGCTAGACCCCACTTCTTGTTATATCTAACCAATTGGATAGAAGCATGAAAATGATGCAATAATATGAATACAAAAATACTCCAAGTACCCTCAAGCAATCAAAATTAACCCAAAGAAAATATATAAATTTTATTCCTCAAAGGCTCTTCCTTATCAAAATAAATTGGGGATAAAAATCATAATAACCAACCGAGACACCAAAATAACCACTTGACCATTCAAATGACTAATGAATTACCTTTGAAAATCAATGCCAAAGATTTTATTCAATGAGTGATCAACCAAGCCATGGTGCAAATAGGCAAGGAAATGTATAGAAGAGCCATGCTTGAACAATCCCATGTCTAATAGGGTTGAAAAACAAGCCTTGTGAAAAAAAATGATAGAGAATGAATTTGAGTGAGGGCTTCACATATTTTCTCCATTATCCTACCTTCAAATCTAAATCTAACACACTTTAGTTCAGTGATGAGACAAGGGAATGTATGGCATGTGTGATACCCATGTGTTTGTACACTTGACCTTAAATGTTTTATTCTTTCGAAATAAATTTATTAGAGCCAATGGATTGATTAATCAAAACTTATAGGATTAGGTGGTATGTGTATCCCATTTTTTTTTCCAAACACCCTTCTCCTAGTCACATTGCCTGATTGGATTAAACACCTATGTTCCAATTAAAATCTCTCAAAATATTATAAAACTTAAAATTTTTGGATCAATAAGCTTCTACTTTTATTCTAGATATTGATCAAGCTAGGGAATTTTCAACTAATAAATGCTTTGTGTTCATTGGTTTTATAATAATTTTCAAATCTTCCACTACTACTAGGGACTTTATGTGGAGATAATTAATGCATTTGAGTCATTGAAGAATGGTTTTTGCCTCAACTTGGTTACTGATGGTTATTTTGAATCCACAAGCATATCTTGTTTCAATATTTTCTACAGAATAAAGAATGATACCCCATGCACTTGCCATCCCGATCAACATAAGCAACATTATGATAAACTTCGTTTTACATCATTGATGATTCTCATAACAAATTTATATTGCAACCATGCTAGTGAACTTGATTGTGCTAGATAATAAGTTTCTAAACCAAGTTCATCAAGTAATGTTTTAGAAATGAAATTAAACTAAGAATCATTGTCAAACAAAGC
Organism: Pinus taeda; assembly: GCA_000404065.3. Lineage (NCBI taxonomy): Eukaryota > Viridiplantae > Streptophyta > Pinopsida > Pinales > Pinaceae > Pinus > Pinus taeda. Next base: position 60,302 of record APFE030608055.1, on the reverse strand, counting down.
ATTTACATCTTGATTCTTAATTCGAATCTTGATTCATAATAGAACATTCACAACTTCACTCACCATTTCCTATTAAGCATGCTACACACTATGGCTTCATCCAAAGTGGAGGTGTTATTGACCATTATTTCATTTGCCTTGGTAGTTACATTATTTTCTCCCTTCTTGGATTCATGCTTCTTTGGATGCAATTCCTGATGAAGTTTCCAACACTTCTCATCTATATTACCATCTATGTCATCATTTTTACAATTCTTATTACTCCTACAGATACAAGATTCTTGAATTTTATCTGGGTGCTACTTCTCCAGCATTTTATGGTTACCCCTTCTTCAACCCCAACTCAATATAAAAAGTCTTCTTTCTCTCCTCATCTATTTGTTAGGTATGTGTTATATTATTTTCATGACTATTCCCACATGTTGTATGTTGTGCTGAGTGTAGAAGGGGGGAGGGTTGTAAAGGGGGCAAAAGCCCCAGAATGTGGGGGTTTGGGGGAAACACCCTCAAAAAAATTGTTTTGAGCAGTTTGTTGCATCTGTTTTTGGTGGTTTTAGGCACAATGTTTTTGCCTTCAGTGATTTTGTGGTGCATGGTGGTTCGACCCATGGTTTTATAGTTTCATTTAAGGAACTAAAATTTTATTCTAATCCAAGATAAATGGATTGATGGTTTATATATATATATTATATATATATATATATATATATATATAGTGTTTCCATTGCATTGTTTTCTAATTTATTATGAATCCACTTATAGAAATTAATTGTATATAGTTTAAAACCTACATTTGGTATTAGAGTACTTTTGGATTCAAAGGGACACCTTTGTGGCTAAGGGGTTTTACTTCGGCCTATCGTGAACCTTATTACAATGGGAAATCTATATAATTGATTCTTATGGTGAAAGGAAATGGTGAGTAGTACAAATATAGAGGCCAAGAAATTCAATACGCAAATTTTTGAGCTATGAAAGCTCAAAATGGAAGATATTTTGGTGGACAAAGATCTATGGTTTGTTGTGGATCTATGTACTGCACCAATAAGGATTTCAACAAGACATTAGAACAAGTTGGATTGAAAGGAAAAGAGCACAATTGTATCGTGTCTCTCAAATTCAATATTACTAAATGTTTTGGGAGAAGCTACACTGAAGGCATTTTGGCACAAGTTCGAGACGTTGTATCAATCCAAGTTCCCAGTGAAAAAATTCATATGGAAAAACTATATAAATATGAGGATGAAGGATCAAAACTTAGTGATCGAGCATCTAAACACCTTCAATATTATGGTAAGTTATTTTTTAACCATTAATATTAATATTTCATATGAATACGAGTGTATTAGTTTGTTTTGTTCTTTATTAAACTCGTGGGACATTTTGCTTGTTTCTATATGTAGTAATGTAGCTACTTTAAGTTTAGACCATATAGTATCATCCTTGTTATCAGAGGAGATTAGAGATAAAAGAAAAAAAATAGAACAAAGATGCATTATATATAATAGGACACTCCTAAAATAGAAATAAAAGTAAGTCCTCAAGTGAGAGATATAAATATGGAGGAAGATATAAATCTCTAGGAAAATTTGTAAAGGTGTGTTACGGATGCATTAAAGAAGGGAATTACATGAAAAATTGTAAATCCAAAATTGTTGAGAAAGAAAATGGATTCGATAACTCACATTCTATAGAGGAAAAAATCTTTTTAGATGGAGGAGATGTGTATTTGGCTTATTCAAGTAAAAATTTATATCATGAGGCATGGTTTCTTAACACGTGTACATCCTTTCATATAATTCCTCACATAGAGTGGTTTTGCGAGTATGGAAGAGAGGATGGTGATGATATTTTCTTAAAAGACGACTCAACAAATAGACTCATAGGATGAAAAAACAAAATTGAATATATTGGATGGAAGTATTAAAACACTCCTTGGTGTTCTACACATTCCAGAATTTTTTAGAAATTTGATTTCTATAAGAAAGACCAATGATGCAAGTGTAAAAATAGTGTTTGAAAAGGATAGATGTAGGATGGTTTCAGAAGAAATGGTATTGTTGAGTGGATTTCAAGAACTTTGTAGAAACTATTAGGAAGCACTAATAGTGATGGGTGCAACAATTCTATGGTTCTTGAGAGTGGAGAAAAATAAGTAAAAACTCTTATAGCCTTTGGAGAAAATACTATGATGTGGCATCAAACATTGGTACATATCGTAGTGAAGGGATTTCAAGTACTACACAGTAATGGTATGGTAGAAAGGCATGTCTAGTTTCTCTCTAGACTTTGATTTATGTGAACTTTGTTTATATGGGAAGCAGAATCAGGTAAGATTCTCCTGTGTTTCTATGAGGTTAGATGGAATATTAAAATTAGTGCACAAATATGTATGTGGACATGTGTTGGTTTCATCACTGGGTAAATATGTGGACTATGTCTCATTTATAGATGGATTATTAATGAATACACAAATTTATTTCCTTAGGAAAAAATCTAAAGTCTTTGAAAACTTTAAATAGTTTAAGGCTCTTGCGGAAACTAGACAAAGAACAAAATTAAGGTGTTAAGGATAGATAATGGTGGAGAATTTTGTGGGAATAAATTCAAATAATTTTGTAATAAATGCAATATAGAAAGGTAGGAGAATTCCCCATAAACACCTCAACAAAATGGAGTTGCAGAAAGGATGAACAAGATCTTGATGTAGAAAGAAAGAATCATTCTTAGTGGTGTTTGATTAGGACAAGAATTATGGGAAAAGAAATTGGATACTGCATGTTACTTGGTAAATAAATCACCCTCATCAATGTTAGATGACAAGTCTCCACATGAGGTATGGACTGGTAAGAAACCCTCTCTTAAATGTCTCAAGGTAGTTGGCTATGGTGCTTATGCCACGTTCCAAAGGAGAATAGGAGTAAGTTGGATAAGAAATATGGAAGTGTATCTTTATTAGATATAAATATGGTCCAAAACAATATAAGCTTTGGAACCCAAAAATTAAGAAGGTTGTGTATAGTAAAGATGTGGTATTGAGAGAAATCAAAGAGGTTGTAAAAGATGAATTACAACCAAGGGAAAAATATCATAGAAGACATAGTTTGAATTTCAAGATGATGAAATCGACTCCATAGAAGAGGAAGGACAAAAATAAGAAGAACCACAAAATCTAGTATTGAGGAGATCAATTTGGGAAAAAAGGCCACTAGAAAGTATAATCCACCTAGTTTCCATTCAATTTTTTCTTTGTTCATTACTGATGATAATCCTAGAACTATTAAAGAGGTAGTGGATTCAAATGATGGAAAGCTTTGGTAAAGTACTATGGCTAAAGAAATGCAATCCTTAGACATAAGGCTTTGGATATAGTTGAGTTTCCAACTAGAGGAAATGCCATTGGTATCAAATGGGTATTTAAGAAGGGTATGAACATAGAAGGTGACTAGAGAAATAAAAATCTCTCTTAGTAGCAAAAGGTTATTCCCAGGTAGAGGGAATTGACGTTGGTGATATTTTTTTCTCTTGTTTCAAATTAACTTCTATTGGATTTGAAGTAGAACAGATGGATGTGAAGACAAAATTCTTACATGGGGATTTGGAAGAAGAAATCTTCATGAAGCAACTAGATGGTTTTGTTGTTAAAGAAAATAAAGAGATGGTATGTAGGATGAAAAAGTCCATGTATAATTTAAAGTAATCACCAAGGATGCAGTATCAAAAATTTGATACTTAGATATTGGAACTTGGCTTCAATGGGAGCAATGCAGATCATTTGTATATTTAACATTAGCATGTGATCATCTTATTTATTTGGTATTGTATCAATGGAGGATATGTTGTTGATTGGAAATGATAGGGAAATCATATAGGAAGTAAAAACTCAGTTGACCTCTAAATTTGACATGAAGGATTGTTTCTACAAATGATTTTTTGCATGGAAGTTAAAAGAGATCGAGAAAATAGGAAAATATGGTTAAATCAAAGGAAGTATGTTAAAATAATTTTGCAAAGGTTTAATATGCAAGAAAGTAAACCTATAAAGGTCCTTATTCCTATAGGTGTAAATTTATCTAGAGAACAATAACCCAAGAAACATGAAGAGGAAGAGGACATATCATGTGTTCCATATACTCGTGAAATTGGAAGTTTGATGTATGTAATGGTCTATAATAAACCATACATTTCACATGTAATGGGAGTGTTGTGTAGGTAAATGTCATAACCATGGATGAGCATCGGAAAACAATAAAAAGGGTTTTTAGGTATTTGTGTGGAAATATTGGTTATGGATTGTGCTATCAAAGAAGACTAGAATTGGATAGAGTGTTGGACATACATGGTTTTTCTTGTGTAGAAGACCAAGATTAGAAAAAGTGTTGGACATACATGGTTTTTTTTTAATATGTGTTGGCCCTCAGTTTTGGTCTATTTTTGCTTAAGGAAACTTACTTAATCCTTATAGTTTCCATCCATTTTCCATCAAATCCATCTCATTTTTATGTATTTTATGCATATTCAGGTGTTTAATTTTAATTTTTCAATTTCTAGAACCTTTTATGAAATTTGAGTTTCAAGTGCAATTTTGGACTGAATAAAAAAAACCCGTAATAGCTGTGTGGATGACATGTTTGCAGGACACTTAGGCTCGAGTTCGATGCATGAATGGAAATCTTGGGAACTAGGACTGAGCTAAATCCACTTGGTTTGGTCAAAACAAGCTTTGTTAGGCCTGGTCAAGGCTAGTCAAACATGACTAGTCACCAGAAAATCCCTAGGAAATAGGGTAGTTTTGAGATTTTATGGGATTGACCATATTTCTTGGGATGAATTGGATGAGTTCGACCTAAATAGGTGGATATGAGTAGATATGAGTGTTAGAGATAATATAGATTAGTTTGTTTCACAAAACCTCTATTTAAAGCCAAGACATTGATGGCTTATGGATGTAACTTCTGTATAGTTTTATACATAGACACTTTGGATTTCGAAGCTAATTTGAAGAACCTGTTTCATTTCAATTTGTTGTTAATGCTTAGTTGATTTACTAAAGTTACTGTAGCTGAGATTTCTTCAAGTGTGCAAGGCAAGGGTGGAGGGCCCCCTCACCAAGCTAAGTGCACTTCTTGGCTCAATTTTCATAGTTTTCATAGATTAGTTCTTGTTTCAAATGTATTTAGATGTGTGATGATTGTTGAATGAATATCAGTTTAATTCTAATCTACATATGAAGGGACACACAGGAATTTAAGTTAAATTCCCCTTCTATTTGATCTTGAACTAAAACTGAATTTCATTCTCCATTTCTTATTTTGAAGTTATTTCTGCATTTCTGGTTTGAAGCAATGGTGATTGTGATATAGTAGGATTATGAAGAAGGACAATCTGGACCTCCTTAGTTAGGAGCCTCTTCTTTTACATCTTCTGCATCATAAACGATTGTTAATTAGTGCTCTTAGATTTATCTTCATGAAAGTAGTATTGTAGGGAAGGACAACCTGGTTCTCCTAAGTTAGGAGCCTCTTCCCTCATATATTGCATAAATGAATTAGAAATTGTTAAAATAGGTTTATATTTGTAATATGTACTTCTTTAAATCTTCAAATTTTATCTTCTAAACTTGATTATATCTGATGTCCATATATTGTGGATTTGCCTCCAAGTTTTACAAACCCGGATTGATAATTAAATAATTGTATTAATTTAGTCAATAAATTAGCTCAACATTTTGGCGCCATTGCCAGGGAGGCAATTATCAGCATAGTCAAGTAGAAGATAAACAAAAACACTAAAAATTTAGCTAGTATACATTTCTCTTAGTTATGTTTCTTTATGCCTAGAAATAGAGATCCTAAAATTAGGTTCCCAAAACAAAACCCCCCAACAAAATCATAAAATAAAAAAAAAAATAACTACCAAATCCATTTGCAAGACAAGATCTAAAAAAATTGATGTTAAAGAATAGGTTACAACACTACTCCATTCTTCAACATTCTTTCTCATTAAATCTTATGATCAAATAAATTTTCATGTCCAAACATTCATTAAAGTATATTTTTCAAATTTGGATATGAGTTTACTTATGATCTTGTTACGTAAATGGATGCATTGGAAATTATCTTATACTTGAGAGAATGAATTATTTTTCTAAAATAGAATAGGATATAATAGAATAAATAAACAAGTAGAATGGATTCAAAATAAGACTTCCATAATAAATTTGTTTCAAACAATTTCTTCAAATCATTGTTCAATATTCATTTGAAGGACTACATGGCAAAATGCAGTAAGAACAATCCTATTTTGGGTAACCATATAGGATCATTATGAAATCATGGTTTTTTTTACATATCTCTTGAAATCTAGTTTTGGAATCCATTTTGAAGTTTTCAATTTATATCACAAATAAAAATGTGATCAAAATCAAAACTAGGTCTCAAGTGAAATGTTGAGGACATAGTTAGTACAACCTATATTTGAGGTGTCTAATGGAAACATTTTTATCTAAAATTCATAGGGACGATAGCCCTTAGATTCTAGTTTCCAAATCAATTTGAATCAGTTCAATCAGGTATCATATGAAAAAGTTATTCTTGAAATACTAACTTCTTGTCGAAAAATCTACATGGTGACAATTCTAGGTCTTGACTGTTCATTGCATATTTGACATACAAAATCATATTCTTTTCAAAACTTGTTTATATGTGAGATATATATTCAAGTCTAGTTTAAGGCGCAATTTGAATCATCCCATTTGAAGTTGAAATGAAAAATTTATGCCACATTTAGTGATTGCATGTCTTCAAGACAGTATAGTAAAACTCTGCCTCCTAGGTCTGTTCATCACCAATTTTGTGAGATCAAGCCAAAAAAATTTTAAAACCTATTTCTACTGGAAAGGAAAAAATTAATCTACTTTAATATTCAAGTGGAATCATATTGATCCGATCTTTATCTAAGAAGTTACACTTCAAACAGTGACTGTTGGTCTAGTTAAACATTAACAAGCAGCTCTATCAAACATGGCACTCCTTACAATTTTTTACCATATCATTTTAAACCATTTTGAAAACATATTTATACTGGAGGTATCCATGTGAATTCACTTCAATGTGGTTTTGGAATCACTCTAATTCGATTTAAAACGAATATTTTGTAAACAAAATACCGCTAGGAGGTCTAGGCTGGCCACCATTCCTCAAGGGGTAAATAAATGCATTTTGTTTGTATATAATCTTTGGACTTGTTTTATAAGAAATAATTGTAATGATTTACATGTCTATTAGAAGAGAGATTGTACACCTCTCTTCCTCCATCATCTAATGTTGTATTGCAAGCAAGTGTTATGTTTTTGTAGGTCATATGAAGAATGAAGGAGTGAAATCCATGGATGAAGTGATTTTCAAAGTCAAATTCATATTCTAGAATGTGAATACAAATGTTCAAGCCAAATCAAATTGAAAATTCACCTAATTTTGAGTTCATTCAATGAAACACAAACTCTTGAAGCTTGCTCTTAGATGTTGACCAACAACATCAACAAACCCTACAACATGATAGAGATCGAGGCAAAAAGACATGAAACTAATCATCAGAAAAAAGCAGTCAAGTTCTGTACCATGTAAAGTCACATAAATCTCCAAAGAAGCCTTTCATAAACCATATTGTTCATGATTTCATCCATCATCCATACCGTATGTTAAGCTCCGCATTCATGCACGTTGAAGTCCAAACTTATTATCTATCCATTTACTACTAAATCATGACTTCAATATAGCCTATTTTCATAAGATTTTCATACTTCCCTACTCCATTACACCCCACCTCCATCCAAAAAAGGAAAAAATAAAAAAAAAAATAGAAAAAGGTCAAAAATAATAAAGGAGTTTGGTTGTGAAAATCCACGAAAGTGGCACAATACAAACTCGAATTCATATAGGAAAACCAACTTGTTTGGCCAATATGAATTCTCTATTTTGTTTTACCATTTATTCAGTTTGAGTTTACAGGAATCATCCTCTAGAATAAACAAGACTTGGGGACAAGTCTTCCCATCAGCAGGGGGGGAAGGTTCACAAAAAGAAACTTAGTTGTGTAGCTGAATTGACGACGGAACTTGTATTGTTGGTAGTTGGGACTTGAAATATTTTTTAAATCAATTGCAGAGGGACTTGAAATGTTAGCAAAAACATGTATATATTGTATAAAAATGTACATGATAGAAGGGACTTGAGTTATTATGAATCAATTGCAGAGGGACCTGAATGACATCAACAATCAATGGACCAGAATCAATGAAGGATGCTAGAACAGAAGGCAGAAATAAATTCTATGTTTCTATCTATCTACGATATTCGATCAAGATAACTTCATCCAATATTGCTAAAGAACAACAGCATTTATCCAATACTATCAGGGAAGTACAAGTATAGTAAGTGCACAATTTTGCTCTTGTAAATTCAAATTTTTGTAGAAATTTTTAGACTTTGTTAAAATTAAGTTAATACCTGAATGCATATTTTATATTCATTACATTTTCCTCATCCTATACCCATTATCTTATACCCAATCCTATATTTATATTCTATTCATTCCATAACCCTAACATTCCATAACCTTAAAATCATTCTACATTTACGTATGTACATCCTATATTCATTTCATATTCATTTCATTTCATAACCCTAACCCTAAGTACACAACTTTAAGTACTTTTCCTTCCAGCAAAAAGAGATTAAAAGATGCAATGAACCCTACACAAACAAATCACACATTAGTACATGGATATAATTTTAAACATGACCTAGGTGTTCATTTTAAAAGTATAAGATATATTGTGTAAACAAAGAAATGTATGTGCATTATAAAATATGTTGCAAAGAAATGCAAGAGGGAAATGCTCTAAGTACAAAAACTTTGTGCGCATAAAGGAAATATGCAATGATATCATAACATAAAGAGATGGGGATATAATTAACATGCACATATGGAAACCATTATATCAAAATGATTTCAACATATATGGTTCATATATGTAATGAAGTCATGGGTAGTGGCAAGAATGCAAACAAGATTATGATGAAACTGAATGTAGAGAGTAATAAATTTGTATGGAAAAAATGGCAATGGCTAATGCGTTAAACAGTTCAATGGATGGTTCATTGGCAGGGCCGTAAACAGTATAGAAGGACAGCCACGACCCGCATGCAAACAAGCCCTGTGCGATTAGTAGTGAAAGCCTCCACCATTCTTTAAACCACAGACCTCAGAAAATTTGATCTTTCTTCCACCATCACAGCTAGAATCAAGCTCAGAAAAATGTTGTGCATTCCTATGCATGCAGACAACGTGCAAATTAGGAAATAAGAGTTAAGAAAAATGCAAAACTGAGTGGAAAATTGCCTAGGCCATGGAGAAATAAGTAGCCAGGAAAACAACAGAGGCCATGGAGAAATAGGTAGCCGTGGAACATTGGTGTTAACGTAGGCCAAGATTTCCTCGTGCCAATTTGACTTAGCGCCCAACAAATTCCAGAAAATCTGCAGAGAAAGAAGATAAGACATCATCTCCAGATTTCTATCATTAATTGAACAAATTTTAAGGTTAGATATGGTAAAAAATGTGTCAACATATGAGGCAGTAAACTTTAGTTATGGACTTGAAACTTCGCCAGTAGTAAACAAATATTCCTAGCTATGTTGTAATTAAATTTTCAAGTGTGCTAAGTGGAGTCATAATTAAAAAATGACATTATGTAAACAAGGAAATAGTTTATCACTCAAAGATAATTAAAGAGTTTTACTTCTAGAATGGGTATTTCGAAACTCAAATTCCTCATGCATCGATTGTGCAAATATGTTATTTAAGAAAATGCAAAAATATTCTTTTAATCTACAATGGGCAATATGAGAGTTCTGTTATATACACAGTGAGCATTTTTTAAGCACAATGAACACAACTTTTATATCATTTTTTTTATACGATGGGCACATTTTTCTCAAAACAGGGATTTAGAAGACAGGGACAAAAACACGAGTTTCTAAGCAATGGAACGGTGCTAATATTTTTGGTGATCTCTCACACAGTGAAATTCTTCTAGATTAGTTTTTTAAAGCGCAAAGGACTCCCTTTTAAAACCAGAAGAGAGGAAGATTGAAGAAGTTTTCAAAAGAAGAATAATTTTATTTTTTTTCAAAGACTACATAAGCCATTTGCCATGATATATCCATGAATAAACAGACATAATATAGAAATTGAAGGCAAAGAAAAACCGATTTCAGTGTTGGGATAAAATGTTGTGGCAAAGAAAAATTGATTTCATTGCTAGAGATGGATTGCTGGTAAAGAAAAAAAATCAATTTCCTCCAAGATTTTGATTTCTCAAGAAGCATCAAACACTTGTGCAGTCAAAGATAGAAGGAAATGAGTCAACTGCCAGTGGAGGTAACAGATAAGGAATCAGGGACCAAATCTTCTAAAAAATTCGAAATTGCTAAAAATTCATTATTTTTCGTTGTTTTTTCTGAGCAAACTAGAATGAAATTTGAAAAACAAAAACATGGGTTTTCTTCCTTAGGCTCCATGCAAATAGTTTTCTCAAATTCATTGTTATTTGGGATATTTTCCTGGTTCTTTCAACCCTCATTTTGTAGATTATGTGGAGTATTTGAGTTCAGTTAAGAATCAAGGTCAGAGATTTGTTTTAAATTGGTTGTCATTGAAAATCCAAGTCCAAGTTGCAATTACATGGTTTTCAAATTAGAAGGCTCCAATTATCTAATTGATAGTGTAGCCCAAGTGCATTGGTGAAAGCGTAATCCAAGTCTAAATAGATATTTGATGGCAGCATAAGCTAAAATTCAAATTAGCAAAGATGGTTTCATAACATATTTGGGGCAGCATAATCAAGTCAGAATTAGCATATGTCTGGTGGCAGCATAGGTTCAAGATCAAAGTTCCAAGTCTAAGATTGGCATTAAAAAAAATCAAGTACAAGACCCTAGTTTCATTCTTATTTACATAAAATGCCAAAACAAAGCTTGTGTACAATGTTGTCAAGTGGTGTTGGTAGCTCAAGAGGAAGCTTCATCTTCAAGGGACAGAGCCACAGGTACATCAGTAGATCAATTAGCATATAGAAGTAAAAGGTCAAAAGGAAGAAGCAAGCATGAGGACATGCTTGAAGATCGGCAAGGGGGAGATGTTGGCCCTCAGTTTTGGTCTATTTTTGCTTAAGGAAACTTACTTAATCCTTATATTTTCCATCCATTTTCCATCACATCCATCTCATTTTGATGTAGTTTATGCATATTCAGGTGTTTAATTTTAATTTTTCAATTTCTAGAAGTTTTTATAAAAATTGAGTTTCAAGTGCAATTTTGGACTGAATCAGAAATCCCCGTAATAGCTATGTGGATGCAATGTTTGTAGGACACTTGGGCTCAATTTGGATGCATGAATGGAAATCTTGGGAACTAGGACTAAGCTAACTCCACTTGGTTCGGTCAAAACAAGCTTTATTAGGCCTGCTCAAGGATGGTCAACATGACTAGTCACCAGAAAATCCCTAGGAAATAGCGCAATTTTGAGATTTTATGGGATTGACCATATTTCTTGGGGTGAATTGGATGATTTCGATCTAAATAGGTGGATATGAGTAGATATGAGTGTTAGAGATAATATAGATCAGTTTGTTTCACAAAACCTCTATTAAAGCCAAGACTTTGATGGCTTATGGATGTAACTTTTGTATAGTTTTATGCTGAGACACTTTGGAGTTTGAAGCTAATTTGAAGAACCTGTTTCATTTCAATTTGTTGTTCATGCTTGGTTGATTTACTGAAGTTGCTTTAGCTAATATTTCTTCAAGTGTGAAAGGCAAGGGTGGAGGGCCCCCACACCAAGCTAAGTGCACTTCTTGGCTCAATTTTCATAGTTTTCATAGATTAGTTCTTGTTTCAAATGTATTTAGATGTGTGATGATTGCTGAATGAATATCAGTTTAATTATAATCTACATATGAAGGGACACACAGGATTTAAAGTTAAATTCCCCTTCTATTTGATCTTGAACTAAAACTGAATTTCATTCTCCATTTCTTATTTGAAGTTATTTCTACGTTTCTAGTTTGAAGCAATGGTGATTGTGATATAGTAGGATTGTGAAGAAGGACAATCTGGACCTTCTTAGTTAGGAGCCTCTTCTTTTACATCTTCTGCATCATAAACCATTGTTAATTAGTGCTTTTAGATTTATCTTCATGAAAGTAGTATTGTAGGGAAGGACAACCTGGTTCTCCTAAGTTAGGAGCCTCTTCCCTCATATATTACATAAATGAATTAGAAATTGTTAAAATAGGTTTATATTTGTAATATGTACTTCTTTAAATCTTCAAATTTTATCTTCTAAACTTGATTATATCTAATGTCCATATACTGTGGATTTGCCTCCAAGTTTTACAAACCCAGATTGATAATTAAATACTTGTGTTAATTTAGTCAATAAATTAGCTCAAGAATATGTTGATTGGGTTAGAGATATAGATCGTATAAGATCTATAAGTGCATATGTATTTAACCTATTTGGAGGAGCAATCAATTGGATGAACAAGGGACATTTTGTAGTGGCACCATCAACTAGATAATTTGAATACATGGAAACCACTCATTCAAGCAAGGAAGTAGTATGGTTGTAGAGATTATGTTCCAGTATTGGTTAGTAAAACAAGTTGTGGGGATAGATTGTGATAGCCAAAGTGAAATATTCCTAGTGAAGAACCCAACATACCATTCTAAGATGAAGCATGTTGATGTTCAATACCACTTTGTGAGAGATATGGTTGAACGAAAGAAGGTGTTGCTAGTGAAGGTGGTAAATTTGAAGAATGCTGTAAATTCATTAACAAAATGTATGAGATTTGAGAAGTTATATTGGTGTAGAGAAGTAATGGGAATTATTTCCCTATATTCTTGATCATGTACTCCTACAAATCCCTGTGTGCAAAGAAAAAAATAAGTGGGAGAATGTTGGGTATGTGTTATATTCTTTACATGACTATCCTTAGGTGCTATCCTACAAAGGGGATCGAGGAAAACACTGTAACATTCATTTTTCTAATCCCATTTGTTGGCTTGAGGGGGCATGACCGAGGTTCTGCATGAATTAGCCAAACAAATCCCTACACTACTGGCCCTTTTGGCATCAGCTTGTGGAGCACGTATCGAAGTCTCACCCGAAGCAATAATGGGGGATGCTTGAACCAAGTTTCCACACCCTAAGATGGTGGTGATGTTGGTTAATTCCCTCTTATTCCTGCCTTTGCATAGGTCACTTCACTCTAGGGCTTGGCAGACGAGCCCTTTATTTCGTACTTCAATACCTCCGTGAAAGGGAACGGCTGACCTTCGCATAGTCCTAACCCTCGTTCTGGACACTTTTGCGCTGCTAAGGCAACATACTGTGCAAATTCCTAAACTAGTCTAAGTGTCTTACTTATCTTATTAGATACTCATAGTTATCACTGCGTAAACATATATTCTTATATGTGTTTAGTTATTCAACATAATCATACACATTCGCGCATCACATAAACATTATAAAGGAAATTTATACATAAAATGATAAGATGCATTAATTGGAACAAAGACACATAAATTGTAGAATACTTCTCTTTATTGATGTCTTCCAAGTGATTACAAACTCTATCCACCCTGTGCACATAGCTACAGGGGTCTACGCACTCAGTTGCAGACTTCTACCCTAGGCCTTTGTGCACTCAGCTGTAGAGCCTCTACCTACGCTACGACCCAAAACTTAGACTTCTTACTTCAGAGCTATCACTCTCTTATCTTGTGTGTCTCTGAAAATATTTAGAACTTGGCTCTTTTTATACAATCCCATGGTCCGTGGACCATGGGTAGATCTCTTACAACCGACTTTACTTTACAAAATTAAGGGAAAACAACCCTTTATGACTTATGACACCTACATGCTTTGCGACCACAAAATACGGAGTCTTTGCAATTTTATTACAAAATTAGACTCAAACATGGGCTTTTAGCCCCTAAAACTACTCTTTGGGGGATACCGTTCCCAACAGGTCCCTAACACAAACATCTTGACTCGCCCTTGATTCACTTGGTAAGTGCAAAGATATTTGTGTGAAGCCCTTCTAGCTCGACCCATATGACCGCAACCTTGGCCATGCACTAAGTTGTCGCCTGCTTTGCGTCTTCCACTGTTTGCTTGGTCACTGCTCCTGCACTGTCAGCCTGAATATTTTGTTGCGTTGCCTATAGAGTCAAAAAGTTGCCTTCAATATTTCCTATCACTGTGTAAGCCTCATCTTGCTAGGGTTTGAGCACTGCTTCCTTGTGCAATGTTGCATCCACCTGTTCCTTCAGCTTCTTGGCCTCCTATAGCTTGACTAGTCTCTGTGTCATTGTGATGGTTCATGTTGTGCCCTTAACTTCATCATAGCACTATTGTAGCTCGCGCACTTTCACTTCTAGCCTTTGTACATTGGGGTCCTCCTGCAATCTTCTCAGGACCTCAAATGATTGCTCAAACAATTGTGTGCAGTTTGATACTGCATTGTCCACCGCCGCTACTACTTCTGTGACAGCGGTCGCCCGTTGTTCCTTCGCTTTTAGTGGAGTTGAAGGATGGGCCCTCAACTGTAACTATGTAATTTTCAGGTTCAACTCCAACTGAACCCGTGCCATCTCAGTTTAAGTGTCACACACCCCTATGGCCAACTTCCATATGCGTACCTCGATTGGCTCCTCCTTAGGAATAGCCAACTCTGGGACCATTCTACATGCCTCCTCAATGACCTGCAAAATATGCTTTCTCTAATTAGTCGCCTCGGTCTTAGGGGTGATGGAAACATTTCTCTATAGGGCCATCTGCTCATTATTGGTCCGTTCTTCACTAATCACCTGGAGGGCATGGTGCTCTCAGACCCTCAGCTCTGCAATTACTCCATCTTGCAAGAGGTGGAGTGCTTCACGCAGGAGCGCTACCATGTTCAACCCTACTCCCTTTAGGTCGCTGACAGTGGGCCTGTCAGCCTCATTCTCTATGGTTAGTGCTCCATTAGGCAGCGCTATTTCAGTGGAGGCCTTCACGCATAGCATATAGACAGCCTTTGAAGTGCTGATAGCCAAGCTAGTAGACATCATGCCAACCTGCGACGCATGGGTCTACAACTCCTACAACCCTGTCTGGATAGGCCCTGGGATGATCTTTTGTTACTGCTCCAATTGTTGTAGGGCCTCTGTGGTGACAACCCTCACTGTGTCACTGATATCATGCAAGGTGCCCTCTGTTAATGTGTTGGGATCCAGTGAGGTCTTGGTCACCTTTGATTTATTTATGGGCCCTCCTTTCTCCAACTCTCTTGGGTGCTTGAGGTGCACAAACATCTCTTGAGGGTCTTCTCCATGCTACTCATTTGTCTTCTCCGTGCTACTCATTTGTCTCCTCCTCGGTCTCAGGTGAAGGTGACCTCACACCTTTACCAGAGCCTCACTCTATCCCACCTGTCTACTTCCTTGTTTGCTGTGCAGCCTCACGCTCCGCCTGAGCCTTATCAATAGCCTCCTTCTTCCTTTTTTCGACTAGTTGTGTCATCTTAAGCTTGGCCTCCTCCTTTTTTGTTTGTGCAACAAACTTGCTTCCACCCACTACCAAATCTATTATAGAGCTCCACTCTACCATCCATTGTTCAAGCTCTGCATTAATGGCATCATCCATTACTAGATACAATAAGTCGTACCATTTCTATGTAGGGTCCTTCCGTGCCTTGATGGATACTCGATGGAAGTATGCTTTAAATTCATTGTAGCCTTGTAGGTTGGCGTACAATGTAGGCAAAAATCACGGTTTGCGATTGATGGCCATCTGGATGTTCATCTCCATCAAGATTCAAAATAACTTGTTGTCCTTGATTTGTTGTGCATCCTTGGTCACCCACAACGAAGCATACTTCGCTACTTCAAGGAGATTAGGCATGACCGAAGGGAACTGGCTATCCTATGGTAGCTCCCATGCTACTAGCATAATTGATAGCAAGAGCAACACATAGTGGAATGTCTTGCTGAGCTCTTGTGCTTCGCGGTAGTTCGCTAGGAACTCTCCGCGAAGGTATTCCGACTAGTTGAACTGGACTCCTTCAATGCATTATGCTGTGAGCACAACAATAGGTGCCAACACCTCATCGGCGTGACACTTCCTCATCACCTTCCCTGCAAGGATTTGTGTGGCTACCTTCATAACGAGGTCGAAGATACTAGATATAGTGTATCCACGCGACTTCTTCACCAGTTTAAATTTTTATTTCATCGATTCTGCGAGAGCTTGCTTGCCACCTTTTCTGCTAAACATCATGGTCAAATTCTCTCCTGTATATGGCATTCGCATTATCTGATGAATCAACCTATCTGTGATGGGTATCAACTCCCCTAGTCACAGACACCCATCATGGACCAAGAACAACAACTGCATGATGACCAAAACTGCCACTGGGATGTGGTTGTAGTGCGGCACCTAGAGCAGGTTGAGCAACCATACTTTCTCTACTCCCTTGAGCCACCTTTGTGGCTCCACTATGGTCATTATCATATTCGTATCAATGATGCAGCGCATCAGCTGCTTGGTTGCCAGGTGTGGGAACTTCTCGTGGTCTACCAAGTCCTAGTCTTCAAGTTTCAGTAGCGGCACTTGTGCCAAGTGTGGATCGTCGAAAACAATTTCATTTGGCAACAAAGGGGTTTGCAGGGGAGTCTTACTCTCATCAATGTCCTTCGGCACCTTGGATTTAGGCTTCTGCAAAGGGACATACTCAGGCAACCGAGTAATAGGATCCTCGCCCTGGGTTTCAACCTCCTCCACTTCGGCTCCCACATCCTTGTCTTCCATTGCGATGTCTTCAATGTCTTCCTCCTCTGGTTCTAAGTCTATGGCCTTGCCTTTCTCCTGTACAGTGGGCTTTGGTGGGTTTCTCCTTCGTGATACGTGCACCGATATGGCAGGCTACTTACCCTTCTTGTCATTCATGGTTTCCTTAGTTGGGGTCAGCTTTGGTCTTAGTGTCCTCGACGATTGAGGGACTTCTGCCAATACTTCAGCCACTTCCAGAGTAGCTACTTCTGCCTCTCTTTCCATTTCCTACGCTGACTCCTCTACTACTTGTTCGGTATTTATAATTTCTATGGGTGCTGACATAACGCTTTCTAATAGTGCTCGCAACATCTCTGGCAAGTTTGCAAACAGAGGAGTCTCTTTGAAAGCCTCGAAGAATTCTTGGTCCATGGGTGTTTGAGAGCTCAACAACTCAATTCTCAAAATGCCAAGTGCTTTTCACTAGACAATCACTTGTAATTTATAGGGCATTTTGAATTCAAATCTTATCGTTCCCCCCAAATTCGATTCATTAATGCCATATTGGTGGTAGATTTTCAAGGATCTAAGCCATAAATTTCATCTTAAATGCTAGTCGCTCGCTCCATTTGGCTGCATTTCAACCATCAAATCATGAATAGTGAATTTAACGGTCACTTTTTGGCTGACCTGCATGATTTCTCCATGGGTAGCGCAACTCCCTTCACACTGCTGCAGACCCTGTGACACTTCCTTACTTTGCACCATCCTACAATCGAGCAATGTAGTTTATAGTCCCGCACCTCCTTTCAACTACCTGGAGCACTAAGACTATGCTACCATCATCTAGTCACATGGCCAGACTGTCGATGTATGGCTTCAATCGACTACCATTCACCTTTCCTAGGAATGGATCTCCATTTAATTTGACCAGCTATACCACTCCTCCGTTGATAATCTCCTTAATGGCATAGGGCCCTAACCAGTACATCCCAAATTTCCTTGGAAATTTATCAAACTTACTATCATATAACAAAACCAGGTCATTTACCTTAA
Source organism: Pinus taeda (assembly GCA_000404065.3). Classification (NCBI taxonomy): domain Eukaryota; kingdom Viridiplantae; phylum Streptophyta; class Pinopsida; order Pinales; family Pinaceae; genus Pinus; species Pinus taeda. Next base: position 42,365 of record APFE030608055.1, on the reverse strand, counting down.
AGGTGCTCAACTTAATATGCCGATCATGCCATGCTTTTTTGCTCTGCTTTTGGACCTCTTGGTGAAATCTCGCTAGAAATCTCTCTTCTTCGAGCTCATCTAGTTGTGTGAGCCTTTCTGCTAGGGCTCTGTGATCTGTCATACCTATGATCACTGCTATGCATAGACTAGGCACAATATATTCCATAGGTATTACCACTTCAACACCACAGACAAGCCTAAAGGGGGTTTTCCCAATCAACTTCTTACATGTCGTTCGATAAGCCCATAGTATTGCAGGTATGCATAGGTCCCAATCACTTAGGTTGAGCATTGAAAACCTTGGTCAATGCATTTTCAAACACTTCATTGAACGCTTCAACGTCCTGTTAGCCTACAGGTGATAAGGCATGCTCTTCTGGTGATATACCTGAAATTCCTCTGTTAGCGTGCTGATCGTCTCATTCGGAAAGTGCGTACCACAGTCACTCATCAAGATCTTTGGACAACTAAATCGCGTTAGTACATAATCGAAGAGGAAATTCATGACAGTCATGCCTGTACAATCCTTTACAAGCTGTGCCTCCACCCAATGAGTCAAATACTCCATTGCGGTGATAATGTACCTCGCTCCTGTCTTTCCTTGTGGCTGAATGGGTCCCACAAAATCTATCACCCATTTTTCAAAGGGTTGCAATGTCATTTGTAGATTCAAAGGCATCTCATCCCTCTATGATGTCCTACCAGTCCTTTGACATACATCGCACATCCTACAATATGCTTTTGAGTCTCGATGGAGGGTTTACCACCACAATGCTGCACATAGAATCTTCTGCACAGTTGCTCTTCCCACATAATGTCCTCTCACGATACCCCCATGAGTGTCCACGAGGATGTTACTTCTTTCAAACTTAGGTACATATCATCGCAATATCTCATCATACCCTATTTTGTATAGATGCCCAACAATGATAGAAAAATCTGCCATGTGTAGCACTAATTCCTTCTTCTGCTAGACAATTTATCCTTCTGGGGTAGTTCTTGTCATTAGCAAGTGTATTATATCCTCAAAATGACCATCTGCGACGCGCACCGCAAATAGTTGCATGTTAGGCAATCCCTCCTCCAAATTAGTGGGCTCTTCCCCTGTTTCGATGCATGATAGATGGTCTGGTCCCACATTTAGTCATCTAGGATTCACAACAACTTCAAAATCATATTCCTAGAACAATAACAGCCATCGGCGGATTCTCCCCCCCCCCAACACAGGCTATTTGACCAAATAGTTTAGCACGAAATGATCTGTGTACATCCTAAAATGGCCTCCCAACAAGTAATGTCTAAACTTCTGGAGTGAATACACCATGGCTAACGCTTCGCACTCGGTAGTGGAATAGTTGTTCTCTACTGTAGATAACCTTCTGCTTGCAAACGTGATAGGGTGGTCCAGGTCTTTTACACCAGCCTATGTTAGTACTACTCCCAGTGTTATACATGACGCGTCGACATGTACATGGAACTTCTTCTTCCAATCCGGGAAGACTAAAATCAGCGTGGTGATCATATTTCCTTTCAATACATCCTGGCTCTTCTTACAGTTCTCATTCTAGAAGAATGTGACATTCTTCTTCAACAATTATTCCATAGGTGTGGTGATCTGGGCATAGCCTTTGATAAACTTTTTGTAATACCCTGTATGTCCTAAGGTAGCATGCAACTACTTTACACTCCTTGGTGCATCCAAGTTTAGTATCACCACGATCTTCACGGGGTCTACCATCAGTCCCTGTCTACAAACCACATGACCCAACAGGGTCCCAAATGGAACACTAAACAAAAACTTCTTCAAAATGACAACAATCTAGTATCTTTGACAGGTATCAAACATCAGGCGCAAGCTTGCTACATGGAATTTCACTAGCCCAAACACAGTCCAATCATCAAAGTATACTTCCAGGAACTTATGAATAAACTCTTTGAATGCAACAATGACTATGCGCAAGAAAATCACAGGTGCATTCTTCAACCCAAACAGCATTACAGTGTACTAGAAACAACCCAACTTAGTCACGAAGGTTGTCTTGATCCTATCTTCCAGCGCGATTTTGATTTGGTGGTACCCCGAGAACCCATCAATGAAGGAATATGCCTCCTAGCCACCTACATTGTCCAACACTTCATCAGTGAATGGAGTCAGGAAAGGATCATGTACACAAGCATCATTAAGCTTTCTAAGATCCACGCATATCCTTATTTCATCCTTCTGCTTCTTCTCCTGTACCACCATTGGTCTTACCCAGTCAGATTCTAACATAGGCTCAATAATTCTTGCCGCAAGCATCTTGTATAGCTCTAAGCGGACCTTTTCCTTATACTTTAGATTGAGACAGTAAGGCCTTTGCTTAACCGGCTTCGTGTTAGGCTTTAATGTGATCTTCATAACACCTAGGTACTTGATTATCCCTTTTAGATCCGTAAACTTGGTATCGAACAAATCCTGGTACTCGTGGAGCAATTTAGCGACCTTATCCACTATCGCATTGTCTCAGTAGTCTTCAATATTCGCAAATTTTGGCTCTGCCTCTGTACCAATGTTCACTTGTTTCATTTTCAACGGTGCGGTTATAGCTGGATTCTCAACCTATAGTCCTTCAACCTCGCGGTGACCTTATGTTTCAGGGATGTTAATCTTTCATGGATCCTCTTCTTCTTCTTAAGCAATTACGTTATAACATTCTAGCGTGAAACTCAGTTGAGTAGCCCATTCAAGCTAAATCAGGCCTAAAGGATCCTGCGGTATCCTAAAGATTGCTGCTTTCACCTCTTGTAGTGCTTCATCAATACTGTCAAACCCATCTTAAAAACTGAACGTCATCATGGATCCTTCATGCAAAATATCCCATTCACTTGTACCATGGCGAAGCTGTATTTCTACATACCAATTCGTCGAGACAATATCCAGGGTATGACAAAACAAATGCTCCAATTCAAGTTGGGGCTTCTTTCCATAAGCCTGAGTCAATTTGGTCAAGTGTGTGCGTGGATCATCCTACCCATCACACTTGTCTGTCATTTGCATCTTTGGCTTCCCAAAGTGATTTCTCATCATTCTCCTACATTCGCACCAATCATTAAAGCTTCCCTTGTGCATACCCCACCACCTTGCGGGCGTAGCATGCAATGCCTAGTCCAATGCTTGGAAGCACTGGATTTCTGGTACCTCCCTCTCAAATGCATCCAGAAAAATATCTACATCATTCAAGCCATCGTAAGTAGGAAGATTTCTTACCTCTAATGACACACAGCGTAGCGACTGGGTCATCATGTTACAGCTCAGCATAGTCACCTCATATAGCCGATTTTTCGAGTGCTCTAGTTCTTCATCAGAGTCTGAGGTATAGGAAATCTCACGATTCCATGTAATTCATCAATCCACTGTTAGATTCACCCAATATTGGTCTCATGCTGTTATCTTATAGATACAGTCCAAATCATCACCACTCTCATAATCACGAACTGGTTCAGTATAGTGCGATCCTTTAGTAGGATCTAGGGTTACAATTACATGAAGCGATTTCTTTTCAAATATCATCTTTCATTTCTTTAGATTGATTACCCCTTTCATTTCAGTATCCCAATTAATTCCTGGGAGCGCAGGAAAGGGGTTGTTGTCATCCACTATCTCTATCACTTCAAAGTTAGCCAGTGCGCTCGCACCCTCAATATCTTTAATCACCCCCTGTAGCCTCCCCATGGGGATGATATTTTGCTGATTCACCATCCTTAGCTGAATTGAAGACCATTGCAGCATGGGTCTCCCCATCCGTTCCCAAGTCTGTTTTGGTAGTACATTCGCGTCTAACCCCATATCCAAAATAACTTGATCCATTTCATATTCTCTTATTTGCACGGTCAGTCTCATCTCTCATCATGTCCTTGTCTTATGCTTACCAATCTTTCATACCACACGTGGTTCACCTGGGGCGGTTCCAGTGCATCAATTAATGAGCTCTTGTAACCCCTTCACAACCTTACTATCGCATAGTAACTTCATGTAGGTCTCCAGGAAAGTTGTAAGCATTGAAGGATCCATCTTCTGATCAGGCTTATCCTTGCTCCCTGAGGTGGAGGCCTTAGAGAAGCTCTTCTTCACTTCCATGAAGGTTTCTCATGCGTGCTCCAAATCGAACTTAGCCTCCTTCGCCAAAGCTTTGCGCACCCATGTACTTTCTTCGGGTTATTTCCCCTTGTCATCTCCTATTGCAACTCCACTTCGGAGTACTATATTAACATTTGGGTCCTCTTTGTGTGGCTTAGACCTCATCATTTGCAGGTTTTGAGTCAGCGGAGGTGGTAGCACCCCTTTGTCACCTATCCTAGCTATCAGTGTAGGACAATTTTTCATTTCATGATCAAATAGAGTGCAATAATTGCATGACGAACATGTTGGGTTAGTGCAATCATGGGAATAGTGTCTTGGTCCTCCATAATTGTAGCAGATCAACTTTCCTCGTCCTCTTCCAGGTCTTCCTTTGCCTCGGCCTCATCTACCCCCCTGCAATCCTTTCTACACCATCCCTGTGCTCTAGTCAGGGGGGAACGCTTCTTCCTGAACACTATAGGTGGGAGTTCTATCCATCATCAATTCATAACTCTTGCAATTATGCTCATCATGCCATACCGACCTACAAAAGTTGCTAAATAGTTGTTGTGGTGTCTGTACAAACTTCTGCAATAGATGATAGTTATCCGTGGCATGTCTTCCTGCTACCTGACAGATAGCGCACCACAATGCAGGCCCTGCACTTGGTCTTGTTTGAGCTTCTAGCCTCTAGGGTAGTTCTCAAAGACCAGACAATGGTCTTTGTCATGCCCTTGAATCTTGCATTTCATACACCATATCTCTTCGCGCACCTCTAGTTAGACTGTTCTGTCTTGCTTCAAGCTTTGTATCTCAAGCAAAAGATTTTTCAACTACGCATGGATTTGGTGAACCCCCAGATTTTGATTCTGCATTGGTGTTTCATGTACCCTCATTGCGATATCCAAGACCTTTTCCTGAGTTGTTGTCTTCTACTATGACAACACAACCCTTAAGTGTGGTAGGAGTGAAGCCACAAACCACTCGTGATGTTGTCCGTCTATTAGGTTCATGTTAGCTTCACAGATTGTACACTTTAACCTCTTATTGAGTTCCCAAAGTGTCTCCCCTGGTTGCATCATGATTTCTTTAAACCCCATAATAGACAATGCTTCAGATTTAGGCCTACTAAATTCTCTATTCTGTGTTGTCTAGATGTCTTCCACTCCAACATTCGGGTTATCATTAGTATACTTGATAGACCAGGTTAGCGCACGATCCTGCAGAGCACTAACAAATATCACCTTCTTCATGTTGTCATCTATAATGCCCTAAGATTCCCATACAAATTTTACAATGAAACAAAATTAGTCTGGGTCCTCATTTCCCAAGCCTTTGAACAAAGGCAGTTTCACTGAATTCGCCATACTGAACTGCAATGGAGGTGGTATGGGTGAAGTTGCAGGTGATGTAGGTGGAGGTGGTATTCATGGGAATCCTTACCTTAATAACTAAATAGCACTTTGCGGAAAAACCTGCACTATTCCCTCTTTGTCCCCTCGCGGAGGTGAAATCAATGGACTATATTTAGGATCCTTGTTTCCTTCGTTTTTATAAGTTTTTCCACTTCGCATAGCCCCAAACATCAAGGTAGCTACATAACCCATTTTTTTCACAATCACATTTTAATCTAGGTATTCAAAGATTTTACGTACTACCTCGCGATACTTTGAAAAAGTGTTGCTCTGCCTTGTTCTAGCTGACTGAGGTGTCGACCGAAATTCAGTTACAAATCCTCCTATGATGCGATTGAGCCAATGATCGATAGCACGGGCAATCTTATCCTCTGATGCTTCCAACCTCCACACTAGCTTCGGGGTCCACACAATAGGACCGTTAAGTTTTCACCTTCCTTGGCTATCTGCTAGCTTCGTGGTCCACTCGTATAGCTCAATTGAAAAGGAGTAGAAAAAGATCTAGTAGATCTCTATATATAGGTACCTTTCCAGCCACTATTCCTTTGTCATTCATGGGTTTCTATTCTCCTGTGCTGCGAATTCGTGGATCTTCCTATCCAACCAGTCTCCAATCTCTTTCTTTGCCAGATTCCAATGATATGACATCGCACATCTCTTATGTAGATTCCTATCCCAGCATCGGAACCATCTGTTAGCTTGAGGGGGCCTGACCCAGGTTCTACGTTAATTAGCCAAACAAACCCCTACACTACTAGCCCTTTCAGCATCATCCCACGAAGCGCGGACCGAATTCTCACTCAAAGCAGTATGGGGAGATGGTGGTGAGGTCGGTTAATTCCCTCTTATTCCTACCTTCACGCAAGTCACTTCACTTTAGGGATTGGAAAACAAGCCCTTTATTATGTCCTTCAATACCTCCACAAAAGGGTGCAGCTGACCTTCACGTAGCCCTAACCCTCGATTTGGACACTTTCATGTTGCTAAGACATTTTACTGTGTAGAGACCTAAACTAGTCTAAGTGTCTTACTTATCTTATTAGATACTCATAGTTAGCACCACATAAACAAATATTATTATATGCATTCAGTTATCCAACATAATCATACAGATTCACGCATCACATAAACATTATAAAGGAAATTTATACATAGAATGATAAGATGCATTAATCGAAACAAAGACACAAAAATTGCATAGTACTTCTCTTTATTGATGTCTTCCAAGTGATTATAGACTATATCCACCCTGCGCACACAACTGTAGGGGTCCATGCACTGAGTTGTGGACTTCTACCTTAGGCCTCTGCATACTCATCTGCAAAGCCTCTACCTATGCTATGACCTGAAACTTATACTTCTTACTTCAGAGCTATCGCTCTCTTATCTTATGTGTCTCTAAAACTACTTAGAGCTTAGGTCTTTTTATACAATCCCATGGTCCACGAACCATGGGTAGATCTCTTATAGCCAACTTTACTTTAAAAAACTAAGGGTGGACAACCGTTTATGACTTATGACACCTACGCACTCCGCGACCACAAAATGTGGAGTAATTACAATTTTATTACAAAATTTGACTCAAACATGGGCTTTTAGCCCCAAAACTTCCCTTTGGGGGATCCCATTCCCAACACCATTTGATATTGTAATTGTAATTAATTATATTATTGATCCATATATGGGTCTATACATGTAAATGGGAAAAATAACCAAAATGATTATAATTATAATTTAAATACTAACTGATGAAAGGGTGAATTATTAATATGATATGTACCATGCAAATTCATGAGGATGAGGGAAGCTAGTAAAAGGAAATGGAGGATTATTTTTTTCCAATGGATTATTGGTTGATCCAAATTTTCATAAAGCTCAAGATGTTGAACCTTTACCAAGAAAATATCTAGAGGGAAGGTGTGGCAATAACTACCAATAGTTATAAAGAGGAGTGGGCAGTAGTACTAGGTACTTCTCAAAGGTATGGGAAGTGTATCACTAAGAAAATTTATGGAGTCTAACTAGAAGTTTGATCTAAGCATACATGGGAAAAACCAAAAAAAATATCCATAAGAGGTATGACTTATAAAGACAATAAAAGAGGAAGACGCGTAGCCTTGAAACATTCTAGGTTGTGTAGGGATAAATATCCTCTAATGAAAAAAAGAATGAGGGGAAAGAATCACAACTTCCTCATGGGATAGGAAGCACTTGTGGAAAATAATTCTCCCACAGAGAGAGGAAACTATCATGTAGGTATGTGAGAACAAATAGATGTGCATATGTGCACATGAGAAGAAGCACTCATGGAAGAGGTTTTCACATAGCAAGGAATAATTAATCATAGCGAAGAGTAGGTAGACAACTAAAAAGGGGGATTGATGGATCGAATTGAATGAAGGAGTTTGGCTTCAAAAATCTACCTTGTATTATTATGTGAGAACTTCCCTATAATGAACAAAGTTTATATATGCAACAGAATAATTCAAAAGAACTTAAATATGTAAGTATCCATCGTTGGATAAGTAGTAATTGCATATAAGACTTATTGAATGTATAAAATATATCTGAAATGATTATAATGAGGGCTTGTTTATATACCCAGGCAGGTTCCTTTTCATGAATGGTCATGTCTCTAAGACATGCCTCTTCATTACTAACTAACTAACTATTAGTAATTAATTATTATTT